>PVJO010011942.1:0-57562 GCA_004026905.1 Hystrix cristata | reverse complement strand
GGTTCATTCATCATTTTCCATATTTTCCCATTCCCCTCTCTCCCCTGTTGCCTTTCTGCTTTTCCCTTTCTTTCCTTCTAGTACTCCTCTCCTCTGCACACCATCCTCCTTTTATATAATATCTATTACACCTCTTTGTCCTTATTTACAATTATGGTCTCTCATATCAGAGAAACAATTCGATGTGTGCTCATGAGTGACTGATTTATTTCACTTAAGAGTATGTTCTCAAGAAACATCCATTTATATATGAATGACTCTAGTTTATCCTTTTTTACGGCAGTGTAGTACTCCATAGTGTAGAAAAACCACATTTTCTTTAGCCATTCGTTGGTTGTTGGGCATTTAGGTTGTTTCCAAGACTTAGCTATTACAAAGACAGTCTCACTATGCAGTTTAGGCTGACCTTGAATTCACTCTGTAGCCAAGGCTGGCCTCAAACTCATGATTATCCTCCTGCCTCAGCCTCCCAAGTGCTGGGATTACAGGTATGCACCACCATGCCCAGCAACTCAGAACCTTTCTGACTCTCTGAGTCTGTCCCAAAATAACATTGACATCCTTCCAAAACAGTTCATGACTATGAATAAGATCTTAGAAGGTTTCTATTATTTCTAAGAATCTTCTGAAAAACTATCCAAATCCTGTTTGATTTGCTTTAGGTCTTGTATAGAGAAAGATTGTTGAGCTCTAACTGATCCAAATTCATCCAATCGCTCCTGAAGTGGCCACATGCATGTCAGCAGGGTCATAGCATTTGCCGAGCACCTTGAGTAAAGAGCAGGCCTCTTTTTGTATGAGTTCTGATTATAAGGGTTATCCTCCCAGTTAGGAGGTGGCTCGAGAGATGGAAAGTCCATTTTATTCACAAGTGCCATTGGGAACTTACACTGGGAAGATAAGTCAGGAATATCTCAAAGGGAAAGCTTGTACATGAGATAGCTCTGACCACTTCTCAGCCTTTTTGTAAAAGAGATCTAGTTGGAGTAAAGTCAAAGGATGCTTCTGACTGGTGAGTCGGTAGGACACACCTGCAAGGAAAAGAACACATAACTCAGAAAGGGCATTTCCCATTGGAGAAAAAGGATACCAACTGGTAGAAGATGCGAAAAGGCATCTCTCTTTGCCCACATATGAACTAATGTTTGGATGTAACGTGTCTTGCCCAAGTCCTGGATCTGAGTGGTTGGCCATTTTTAACTGGCCTTTGTGTCCTTTTTGTAACTAATAGCTGACTAAGATGCCTCTCATTAGCTAACACATTAGTTTGTATTCTGCAAACACCTGTATGGAGGGAGGCCTGACACTTATTTTCCAGAGCATAGACTGCTGTATGTTATAACTGCCACAGACTCCATTGGCACAAGATCTAGGCTTAATTGATAATTCAATACAGAAAAAACCACTCTGAGAACAGTCTTGCTTATCACAGGTAAGCTAGTCACGGTATGCCATCTTTTGACCAAAAATAGCTTTCCTCTTGAAAGTAGTGGAAGAGACAGAAAAACCTAAGAATAGAAGCTGGTACAAAATGCCAAGTAAGGGGCTGGGGATTTAGCTCAGTGGTTAGGCAAACACAAGGCCCTGAGTTTGATCCTCAGCACGCGCACGCACACGCACACACACACACACACACACGCACATGCACGCACGCACACACACAAAAGAATGCCAAGTAAACCTAGGGGAAAACAAGATTCACAAACGCACCAGCCTGAAACATCACCTTACCTGAGGCACAAAGTCTCCCATATTTCAGAACGATTTCAAGCCCATGGGCTGCTGCAGCATAACATAAACTAAAAGAAAAAGGCTCATGATCTTACTCGAGAGATAGAAGGATGGTGAGAGTTCATCTTTTCATTCAGTGAATCAACAATCCAGGGAGACAAGTTTATCATTGTTCACAAGGCAACAATACCTATTTTTGTGCAATGTATTTTTTTTACAAAGATATGCATGAGGCTATGTATGTTGTATACACTTTTGTTGCCAATCAACACAGCTACAGAACTATTGAGTTTTTGAATGTTTATATATCAGGAAAATTGAATTGGCATTTTTTTTTTGAAGACAAAGTCTCGCTATGTAGTTTAAGTTGGCCTTGAACTTAATATGTACCCCAGGCTGGCCTTGAACTCATGGTGATCCTTCTGCTTCAGCCTCCTGAGTGCCAGGATTACAGGTGTGGGCCACAACACCAGGCCTGAATTGGTCAGTTTATGTCAATGGTCTCAACACTCCAATCAAAAGATACAGACTGGAAGATTGGATCAAAAACAAAATGCATTCATGTATTGCCTACAGGAGACACACTTCATCTAAAAGGAAGTACACAGTCTTAAAGTGAAAGAATGGAAAATGATACTTTATTCAATCAGAACCCAAAAACAGCCAGGAGTAGCTATCTTATTTTCAGACACAGCAGATTTCAAGCCAAAACTGATCAAAAGAGACAAAGATAACCACTACATACTGGTAAAGGGAATAATTCAACAGGAAGAGCAAACACTTGTAAATACATATGGGCTGTCAGCGCACCCAATGTCATAAAAGAAAAACTACTGGATTTAAATCAGGTGTGATGGTGCACACCTGTAATCCCAGCACTCAAGAGGCTGAGGAAGGAGGATTGCTGTGAGTTCAAGACCATCCTGGTCTACATGATGAATTCAGGGCCAGCCTGAACTACATAGTAAGACCCTGTGTCAAAAGAAAAAAGAAAAAGAAAAAGAAAAAAGAACTATTGAATTTAAAAGGACAGATAGACACCAATACAATCATAATGGGAGTCTTCAATACCCTACTCTCACAATTAGACAGGTCAATCACATAAAAGATTCAACCAAGAAACATCAGAGTTAAACCGCACCATTAAACAAATGTTAACAGATATCCACAGAGTGTTTCATCCAATAAGAATACACATCTTTCGCAACAGCACATGGAACTTTTTCAAAAATAGACCATATCTTAGGCCATAAAGCATGCTTAAATAAATATAAAAGAATTGAAATTATCCCCTGCATACTATTGGATTATAGTGGAAAGAAGCTAAAAACCAATAACAAAAGAAGCTACAGAAACTACATAAACTAATGGAAATTAACAATACATTACTGAATAATCAATGCATCACAAAAGAAATCAAGGGAGAAATTTTAAAAATCTTAGACTCAAATGACAATAGAAGCACAACATATCAAAACCTATGGGACGCAATGAAATACACACATAAAAAGAATAGAGTAACGCAAAATAAACAACTTAATGATACATGTCAAGATTTTAGAAAGATGAGAACAATCCAAATCTGATATAAATAGAAGGAAAGAAATTCTAAAGATCAGAGGGTAAATTAATAAAATTGATACTAAAAAAATACAGAGGATCAATGAATCAAACAATTTGTTCTTTTTGTGTGTGTGTGGTTTTTTGAGACAAGGTGTCACTATGAAATTCAGGCTGGCCTTGAAATCACTATGTAGCCCAGGCTGGCCTTGAATTCACAGCCATCCTCCTGCCTCAGCCTCCCGAGTGCTAGGATTACAGGTGTGCACCACCATACCCATCTAAAGAGTTGGTCCTTTGAAAGGACGAGGAGGAACCTGGGGATGGAGGTGTGGAGATGGGAGGAAGGGGAAAGAAAGGAGAAATAAAAAGGATCAAGATGTGACGTGTATATGGACCAGTTTCCCCACAATAAATGTATATACTATGCATCACAAACATATATCAATAAAAAAATTGATTAAAAAATACGTTTGCAACAACCTCAGATCTCCATACATTCTGGATTAAAGTCAAGACAGAATGTCCAAAGATTGCCACAAAAGCATTCAAAGCCTGCTTCCATTTCCAACATCCTATCTTTGTGAAGCAGGGTTTTCTGCAGTCACAACAACCAAAATGAGATTATGGAGTAGATTGGACAGACATAACACGCTTCAGCGGCCTTCGGCTCTAAAGCTCCCTACCACCTCACAGTAGCTGTCTATCTTCTTTCTCTCCCATCTTTTCCTCTGAAATAAACTGTCTTCTTTATCTTTAACACACACACACACACACACACACACACACACACACACACCCTCAGGTGTTACTGTCTCTCATCTAGTTGCAGGAAAACAAGCTCAGGGCTCCCACTGATTGTGTATTAGTTGCGTTGTATAATTATTTCATTATGTATTACAATGTAATAATAGAAGAAAGTGCACAATAAATGTAATGTGCCTGAATCATCCTTAAACCCCTAATCCCCTGTCTGTGGAAAAACTATCTTCCACTAAACCAGCCGCAGACGCCAAAAAGGTTAGGGACTGCTGAGGCATAGAAAAAGCTAACAAGCACATGGCAAGATGGTCTGCATCGTTCTCCATTAGAAAAATGCAAATTAAAGCCATAATGAGGAGCATTTCACACCCATAAGAACAACTATGATCTTAAAAAAAGAGGAAGATAAGCGTTGGTGAGGACATAGAGAAATTAGAACTCTCATACGTTGCTGGTGGGAATGTAGAATTATATAGTCACTGTGGAAATCAGTTTGGCAGCTCTTCAATAAATGAAACATAGAGGTACCATATGACTTAGCAATTCCACTCCTAAGTAAACAAAAGACTTGAAAACAGATGTTCAAACAGTTATGGTACACAAATGTTCATAGCAACACTATTCACAACATCCAAAAGGAGAAAATAACCCAAAAGTCCTTGAATCAAAGAATGGATAAATAAATGTGATCTATTCATATGAAGAAAAATTATCAAGTTGTAAAGTGGAATACAGACTAGATACATGCCACAACCTGGATGGACCTTGAAAACATTATACTAAGCAAAAGATCATATATTGTACAATTCCATTAAATGAAGTATCCAGAATAGTTACATCCACAAAAACAGAAATCAGATTAGTGGTTACCTGAGAAGGAGAAGAGGAAACATACTGGCTGACCTCTTAGCACATGGTGATGAAAATGTTTTGGAACTAGCTAAACATGATGATTGCACAATACTGAGAATGCCACTGGACAATTCTAAATGGTTTATGTTACATGAATTTCACCTCAGATTTTAAAAGAAAACAGGAAATGATTCAATGTTTTCTGAAAAACAACTCTTCTTTTTCCAGATTCCGTAACAGGAACATAGCAGCACATGGCACCTTTGTGCTCTCAGAAAAAACAAAAACGAACACAAAAACAGCACTCGGTGCTACCAAGCATGGCAGCATATGCCTGTAATCCCCACATTCTAGGAGGCTAAGACAGAGTATCCCAAATTCAAGTCCGGCCCAGGCAATTGTGCAACCCAAGTGAGACACGGTTACAAAGTAAAAAGTATGGGGAATAAAAGGACTTGGGACGTAGCTCAGTGTGAAGGCCTTGGGAAGGCCTCGGGCTCAATCCCTAGTACCACAAAAAAAGGATAGGAGAGGAGAGGAGAGGAAGGGAGAGGGAGAGGGAGACAGACAGACAGACAGAGAGACAGAGAAACAGAGAGAGACAGAGAGGGAAGAAGGAAGGAAGGAAGGGAGGAAAGAAGCAAGGAAGGAAGAAAAAAGAAATGAAAAGAAAGACACTTGATGACATGTATAAAAAAATCACTCAACTCTTTCACTTGATGCTATTAGGTGGGGCTGATATTCAGTTCAAATGAGTTATGGACACACTGGTGCTGGCAGATGTCCCCTAGTGGCTAGGTATCTCTTTTGGTGGCCATATCATACCAGTCATTAAACAATTTTTTTTTTTTTGAGATAGGGTTATGCTATGTAGTTCAGGCTGGTCTTGAACTCGCTATGTAGCCTGGGCTGGCCTTGAACTTGTGGCGATGCTCCTGCCTCAGCCTCCCAAGTGCTGGGATGACAGGCATGTGCCACCGCACCCAGCCTCGTTTAATACTTTTTTGATACCACCTCTGCCATTCTGTAAGGCACTATTCTACAAACTAAGAACAGAGCAATGAACAAATCAGACAAACGCCCCACCTCATGGAATTTACATTTACATTCCAGGAGGGAAAAGGTAATTCAAAAATAATTAGTATATATTATACAGAAGAAGCACTAGGAAAAGAAACAAAGTAGAAAAGGGTTAAGAGGTGTTGGAAATTAAATTTCCAGTCACGGCTGAAGAGCGCCTATGAAACCAACCCTCCTGCAGGTAACATGACAAACTCTGATGAGACCAGGTTGGCAGGTGGGAGGGTAAGAAAACAATTCAGTACCTACCTGAAGGTTCTGTAGAAAAAAACCAGAAAAGGTAGATTCTAAAAGTGGAGGCAGGGTTGGGGATTTATCTCAATGGTAGAGCACTTGCCTAGCAAGATAAACGCCCTGAATTCGATCCCTAGCACCCCACCCTAAAAAAAAGTGGAGGGACTTTTAGCTTTTTAGGGGATCCTAGTTTGCAGCAAAGTTAAGCATGGAACATGTAGAGTTTAACTGGTTCAAAGAACTGAAGGACAGAGTTTAGGGCAACCACAGCAGCTGGAAATTGAGCTCCAAAATCTGGGTGGAAACTCCTGCCCAGACCTGTGGCTGACCCTTGTGCCAAGCACATGTGAGGCGACTCCAAGCTGCCGGGCGAAGGTAAGAAGCAAACTGAAACTTAAGCTGCCACTCACAGGATGGAAAACATGTTTACTGTCTGTGTTCAGCCAAGTTAATCTACTGACTTTTTAAAAATTCAGTACTCTTCAGAGTGCAATAGGATAGAAGATATAAAGATAGGTAGAAAGGAGACAAGGGAAATCACAAGTTTTAAATTGTACGCTTAAGAAAAACTGCAGCCTCAGAGCACAAGGTTACAATGCCTTTTTCCCTTCCAGGGAAAGGAAATCACTCCAGATTTTTTTGTTTTGTTTTGTTTTGCTTTGTTTTGTTTTCATTCTTTAATACAGGATCTTGCTACATACTTCAGGCTGGCCTCGAACTCACAGTGATCCTTCTGCCTCAGCCTCCAGAGTGCTAGGACTACAAGCATGTGCCACCACACCAGGTCTAGAATAAAATTTTTAAGGTCATAAAGACACAATAAGCTTGTGAATTGGGCTCATGTTTTTACCTATAAATTGAGTCTGTGCTTTTCCTCTATGGACTTTCAACCTTAAGGAAGCAGCACTATTAAGTGGGCAACAACTCCTTAAACTTCAAACATATGCAAATGTTTTCACTCTATCCTAGCCCACCAAATGGGTACACCAACAGACAGTAAGAATACACACCCTAGACCACCGCGACACCTCCAAGAGCACATAAAACCCCCAACCCCAGGCCACGACGGACCTCCCTCCAGGGCCTACATTCTACTCTCTGAGTGTGTGCTTCTTTAATTCTGCCCAATAAACAGGTCGAATGCCTCTCACCGAGGGGTCACTTTCCTGTGACAGCAGTTAACTGCTCCAAGTTTGGGGTGAGTGGAGGTCCCATGTCCTCTTTGGGTACCTCCTCAGACCACATCCAGTGATAAGAGGATCTGAAAAAATCTAAATCAATCTCTGGTGTGTAAAGGCTATCTTCCTACCCACTGCATTTTATACATCCTTACACTCTTTTTTTTTTTTTAACCAAGAACATGTATTGGTACATTGTACATATATTGATCACATTCATCATGGTTGTTTTGTACCTGTACATGGTGTCTCTTTGTTCTCCTCCCTCTTCCCCACCCCCCATTCTGTTCACTCCATCCCTGTTTACAGCAGGTTTATTCACAATTCTCCATGATTTCCCTTTCCCCTTTCTTTCCATTTTTTCCCCTTCCTGCTTTTCCCCCTTCCCTCTTTCTAGTACTCCTCTCCTTTGCATATTAGCATCCTTACACTCTTAAACAATGTCTTTTCAAGCTTTGTTAGGAATGGCAAGATTAGCACATTTTCCTGGAAGAGTTTGGCAGCCAAAAATCGAGAGTTTAAAAGTTTGTATACCTTTTAATCCAATAATGGATCTTATCTTTTAAAGATAAAAAGACAAATGTGCAAAGATACATGTAAAAAATGTGGAGCAGCAAGGCCGAAGATGGTGGTGCACGCTTGTAATCAGGAAGCTGAGGGAGAAAGATTGCTGTCAATTGGAGGCCCACCTGGGCTCCAATATTGAGCTCAAGGCCATCTTGGACTAAATATAAACCAAGATCCTGTCTCGAAACAAAACAAAACATTCGAAGATACGAAGATGGGTATGGTGGCACACACCTGTAATCTCTGCAGTCAGTAGGCTGAGGCAGGATTGATGCAAATTCAAGGCCAGCCTAGGCTACATAGCAAGACTTTGTCTCAAAACAAACAAACAAACAAACACAGCAAAACAAAACAAAACAAAAAACAGCACACTAAGAAAAAAATGTAGAACAGAGAAACTTTCCTTTTTCCCCTCTATATATTTTAGGTTCTCTGATTGGGACTCTATAAAATTAGATTCACATAAGAAAATGATCAAGAGAAAATAAAAAATTTGCTAGCATGTCTACTGTGTACTGCAAACACAGGAACACTCAGTGAAGGGCAACACCAAGGGGTGGCTAAAACTTGAGTTTACGTAGCATCTAAAAGAAAAAATAACAGTTTTTTTTTAACATGGTGCTGGAGTCTGAACCCAGGCCTTTGCACATGCTAAGCAAATGCCATGCTACTGAGCCACATCCCGAAATCCAGAACCACAGATTTTTAGAGAAGTGACAAAATGAAGGAAAATGACTTTTGACTTCCAGGGGTCACACACGGTGCAAAGATAATTATATGGGAGAACTAAAGGAAGACAAGTGTGTGTTTTAAGTTTTATTTTGTAGGTTCTTCTGGGGCCATCTCTGGGCTGATGAGAGATGTGTGTTGTCTCCAGGGATTAACTTTGTCCTTCTTGGGGTTGGGGTGAGGACTTTTACAAATGTATGTCTTGCTTTTAAGCAAATGGGGGCAAATAGAGGGTTTTTATCTTTCTGAATCTTCTCAGTTGCCTTCAGCTCAAAATGATTCTTATACCAAAGCAGCATGTTTTGAGATGGCATATTCTGTTATTTTTCAAAAATTTTTAATTACAGCACTGCTTTTAATTTCTAAAATTGTGTTCTAACTATCAGATAGGTAAAGATTTTAAAATTTGATAAAATGGTATGTTGGAAAGGGTTATTATTAATATTGCGATTTTCATTGCTACAACTCCCAGTGAGGGCAATCTGACAATAATCTACCAAAGGTACAATTCCTCAGCAACTTCACATTTGGGCACTTCTACAAATGCGTGTGTGTGTGTGTGTGTGTGTGTGTGTGTGTGTGTATGTGTGTGTGTGCGTGTGTATGTTTTACTAGCTGTAGATACTTAGGTCTTTCATATTTTCCTTTGAAATAGCTTTTCTATCCTGCTGGTTCCTTTATTAATGAATTGAGTTCATATTTAACAGGTACTTACAACATGTTTATATTAGCTATTTTTAAATTTTTTTGAAAATTTTAATATTAGATATGTATTTTGGGGGAATACTGGGGATCAAACTCAGGGCCTTGCACTTGCTAGGCAAGTGCTCTACCACTTGAGCTAAATTCCCAGCCCTTATACATATATTTTTTGAGACAGGGTCTCATTATGTAGTTCAGGCTGCCCTTGAACTCAATATGTGCCTAGGCTGGCCTTGAACTCAGGGTGGTCCTCCTGCCTCCTGGTCCTCCCCCAGAATGCTGGGATTGGAAGCTTGTGTCACCAGACCTGGCTGTCTAATATTATAATTTGCATGAAAAAATAGTAGAATTGCAATCATATCACTCCATTTATGTGACAATGTATGTGTATATGTATATGCAAATGAAACATTAGGAAATAATTTTCACCAAAATAGTGACACGAGCAGTTTTCTATGAGTGAGACAATTTACAGTGACTTTTATTTTCTTTTTCATGAATTCCTCTATTGTTTATATTATTTCACCATGAATAAGACTTTTAAAATTAAAAAGCTAGAAAAAAAATGACTTTCACCATAAAAATTATAATTTAAAAAAAAATTTAAATCATTTATGTAGGGGCTAGGAATGTGGCTCAGTGGTAAAACAGCCTAGCAAGTGCAAGGTCCTGGGTTCAATCCCCAGTGCTGCGAAAAAACAAAAACCAAATTCACCTATGTAATTTTTATCTCAGCCAATGTTAGGGCTTATATCTAGATGCTCCCCTAAAGCCTCATGCACTCATAGGTGGGGCTTTTGGCAGGTAGCTAGATCATGGGTGTGTGGTACTAGATTATGGGTGTGATAATTGGATTAGTCCACTGATTCAGTTAGCATGATTCTGGGTCTGGTTAATGGGAAGATGAACATTGGATGTGGGTGGCACCAACCAATAGGCTTGTAGCCTGGGTGGAATAAAAAGGGAAAGGGAGACTTGCTGCTGACTGCTTTCTATCTGCCTTGCCCTGGACTGTTTCTCTTCTGCCGTGCCCTTCTGGCATGGTGCCCTGCCTCAGAACAAGCCAATTATAGACTTAAACCTCTACAAACTGTGAGTTAAAATAAACCTTTACTCCTTTAACTCATTGGTTTCTGGTATTTTGTCCCAGCAACAAGGAAGTAACTATGACAGCCATTGACTCTGGATTTTAGAAGATTTGAGATGGTTTAGAAGATTTCATCAATACATGCCCAGCAGCAAACTAAGTGCCTGTGTATATATGTAATAAATGTTCTTTCTTGCTGTCACTTGCTTTTCTGAATAGCACACTTAAAGTCATACAAACAATTTTTTCTTAATCCTGTAGTGAAATTCTGTTTGAAGATTACCTGGTGGAAGTAGAAACCACTAGAGTGGATATTTGTCATTCATTTATGTGTGTGTGTGTGCACGTGCATGCATGTATGTGTGTGTATGTGTATGAATGCCATCCTAGATAGTATTTCAGATAATCAATTTGATGCACAGCAAAATTTGTAATTTTAAAATCATAAAATTCTGAATAATATAGAATAGTCTCCATTTTCTTTTCCTTTCTGTTTTTGTTTTTGTTTTTGTTTTCTTGGTGCTGTGGGTTAAACTCAAGTCTTCATGTATGCTAAGCATGCAGTCTAGCACTGAGCTACATCCCCAGGAAGATTTACTATTTTCTGACTGATGGCCAAGGTTGGAAGTTAGTCCGGCAAGCTTGAGTGGTGCAGTGTCTCAAGGTCACTACAAACTCGGGTTCTTCCATTTTGTTGCTCCTCCATCCTCTAGGCCAGTGGTGGTGAACTAATGGCACTCATGCCACAGCACACTGTTTGTATCATTGAAAGGTCTAAATGATTCACCTTCACTGCTTTAGTGGATTGTCCTAGTCCACACAGTCAAAGCTAGATTATCAGTAAAATGTCCAGATTTCAGACTGCAGAATTGAGGCAGAGAACACGGAGTGGAAACAGTGTTCTTTTAAGCACATGACCTGGAAATTATGCACATTGGTCCTCCCATGTCATTATACATAATTTAGCTACATACAAAGGAAAATGAGAATTTTTGCTGGGTAGCTGTATGCACAGCAAAACTCAAAGGGTTGTATGACCAAAAGGAAGACGTTGAAATGAATATAGCAGGGATGCGGTCTTGATTATACATTTATAATCCATGAATAAAGACATGCATTGTGTAATGTTTTGGTCAATGACAAACCACATATACAATAGTGGTTCTTTAAGATTTTAATTGGGGCTGGAAACATCTTGTTGCCTAGTGACATCATAGCCATTGTAATGTCATAGCCCAAAATATTACTCATGTGTCTATGTTTGTGTGGTGTGGACAAACCTACTGTGTTGCCAGTGATATAAAAATATAGCATGTAGAATTATGTACAGTACATAATATTTGATAATAAATGACTGTCACTACTTCATTAACTAGACTACACTTTTTATCATTATTTTATTTGGTTTTTTTTTGTTTTTTTTTTTTTTTGTGGTGCCGGAGATCGAACTCAGGCCCTTGTGCTTGCAAGGCAAGCACTCTAATCACTGAGCTAAATCCCCAGCCTTTATCATTATTTTAAAGTGTACACTGTTTGTTTTAAAAAGTTTTTTTGCTGCAAAACATATGCAGCAGCCTCCAATATTCTGTGTTGACCCCATCTCTTGATTGCATCAAAAGGCCACGTCAAATGATTGACCTATGTCATCTAGGTCTGTGTGAGTATGCGCTCTCATGTTTGCACAATGAAGAAATCACCTACCAGTGTGTTTCTCAGAACATGTCCCCACTGACTGCAACTGCTGGCATTTGCTGAGCATGGGCAGTGTGCCCAGGAGTTTGCTTACATTATCTGATTTACCTTCTACTGTAGGTACTGTTTTGATCCTCATTGTATGAATAATGAACTTGGCCTTAGAAAGACATGACAGAGGATGCAGTTGCTACTTCTATATCCATTTTCCTCCTCTTCCTTAACAATAGAAAAACTCAATTTTTAGCAGGGCACAAGCCACCCAAGATATTTACATCTTTCAGACTTATTTGCCCAAGCTGTGACAGTGACCAAACTAAGATATAGCTGATGATTTATAAACATAATCATTGTGAAGCTGTTTCTGGGAACCCATTTAAAGGGGAGTTGAGCTTTACCCATTCTACACTATCCTTTGCCCTTTTTCTCCTTCAATGTGTTGGCATGCAGGACTCAAGTACTTTTCTTGCACTATGCAGTTACACCTAAAGAGGTTGTCCTTGCAAAATAGAAAGAATCTGGCTCCCTCATGATCACAATATATCAGCCACCATTTCAGTTCTCTTCTTCCTGTGTCTGGATTTCTTTAATGTCAAAGAGAAATAAATCTCTGCCTTGTTTAAGTCCCATTAGTTTGGGGTTTGCAGGTGAATGTTAACAGACATAAAGGATAAATTGCCTCCAACCATTCAGCTAATGAGTGATGAGACTGGGAATGAAACAATACCGGCACCCTTGGCCACTGTCTCATCACCCTACCATGTTAGGCCATGTCGATGCCGTCCTATATTAAATCCAGGAAAATCTAGAAGGTCATTCTGCACTCTGAACTTGGTAGGAAAACTGTTGACTTGGGGCTCTGCAGCCATCTCGTTTTTCTCAGGATAGAAAAGGAGGGAAGATTAATGCTTCCTCCTCCAAATATTTCCCAAATCCCATTCTTCGTGATGTTTCTTCACCTAAAATAAAATAAAACAAACATTGATCCCCGGCACCAAAAAAAAAATAAAAAATTATCATATACTTCTTGAGTATCCAGATCCCAAATTAACAGGCTACTTCTCACTCCAAAGTCAACAAGGATTCACATAGGAAACAGAGATATCCATGTATTTATTTGTTTACTACAAGCCATGAAATTTAATGCAACAGTAAAGAATCTGAAATATGCCATTTTTCTTTCATCTTTTTGGATTTCGTTTGTTTATATTTTGTTTTCTGAGATAGAATCTCACTCTGTACCTCAGGTTGGCCTTGAACTCACTATGCAGCCCAGGCTGGACCTGGAGCTCAAGGCAATCCTCCTGTCTCAGCATCCTGAATGCTGGGATTATAGCATGCACTATCATGCCCAGTTTAATCTTTTTTTGGAGAGGTGTGCTGGGGATGGAACTCAGGGCCTTGTACTTGCTAGGCAAGTGCTCTACCACTGAGCTAAATCCCCAGCCTCACTTGATCTTATATTTATACTTTTTTTCTATAAAGTTTTTTCTCTAACCCATGTCTTAGACCTAAAATGATCGTAACTTTCGATTAACTCAAACTTGTGTTTCTCATTTTACCGTCCCACTGGCATTTTTATCTATTCTTAATTTTAAAAATACAGTTCATAACAGCATGAAATAGATCAAATACATAGACATAATCTTTTTTTAATGTGTAAAACTACATCAACGGTGAAAGGATTTTGAAAGACCTAAATAAATGCAGAAAATCATTTAAAGGACTTAAATAAACGGCCAGGATTGTAGATCAGTAACAGAGCACATGGGCCCTGGTTTTAATTCCTAGCACAAAAAAAAAAGAAGAAGAAGAAGAAGCAGCAGCAGCCATGGATTAGTTAGAAAGTGGAATCTTTATTTGCATGTAACATCTGCTGCAGTTGACTTTGGTGGGCACCACAGGCAGAGTTTGTGCAAAACCAGAGTTTTGTGCGCACCACAGGCACCACCCTCTGCCCTCCCCTACACAAAGTTTCACTGCTGCCTGCAGTCTAAGCTCAAGTACCACACAAACAAATCATGAATAATGTCACTAAAAAAAATCACATCATAGACAGGCATGGTGGGACAAGTCTGTAATTTCAGCACTGAAGGAGGCTGAGGCAAGAGGATTCCAAGTTCGAGTCCCAGCGAGGCAATTTAGTGAGACTGTCTCAAAATTACACTTGATCTTAGCCAAAAGGCCAAGAAGTGATCTGTCTCAAAATTAAAAATAAGAAGGGGATATAGCTCTGTGACACAGTGCCCACAGGTTCAATCCCTGGCACTGAAAAAAATAATACATCATAATGTTAAACATTTACTATCTTTTGGAGACGCATTACTAATCGTGGAGAGCCTCATGTGGCTCCTGGGCCACAGATTGAAAACACCTGAGAAAATAGGTGCCATTATTACTCGTAAAGTTGTAAGGAGTACATAAAGTGATCTACGTAAAATGTCTAGTACACATAAGTGCTTACTACATTTTACCTGGGTTTTATTGGTTGTTTTAGTTTTTTGGTTTTTTGAGATAGGATTTCATTATGTAATTCAGGCTGGCCTTGAACTCATGGTGCTCCTCCTTGCTGCCTCAGCCTTCCAGGTGCTGGGATTACAGGCATGCACCACCATGCCCAGCTCATTTTAAGTGTTCTTATCATAATTTTTATCAGAGTTATATTCTAAAGATATTCATATATATAATAAACCTCAATGTTAGGTAGAGTGATTCCTTGAACTTTATTCTTCCTTGTTAGGATTTAGTTATTTGAGGGGTGTGTGTTTTTCCATGTAAATTTTGTTTTTTGCAGTACTGGGAATCAAACCCCGTGTCACTCTACCACTAAGCTGTATTCTCAGATCTTTCATTATCTTTTATTTTGAGACAGGGTTTCACTAAATTGCTAAATTACCCAGGCAGGATCTCAGGTTTAAAATCTGACTGTCTCACCCTCCCAGGTAGCTAGGATTAGAGTTATATACCACAGCACAATGCTTTTTTTCCATTTATATATATATATATATATATTTTTTTTTTTTTGAGGCAGGGTCTCACCATGTACTTCAGATGGCTTTGAACTCACTGTATAGTCCAGGCTGGCCTCAAACTCATGCAGTCCTGCCTCGGCTTCCCAAGTAGTGGGCTCCCAGGTATGTGCTACCACGCCCGGCTTCCATATACATTTTGAAAAAACCTCACCTATGCCTTCAGAAAGCTTCCAAAGATTTTGATAGAAATTACATTAAACCTATAGGTCAATCTGGGGAAAATTGACATCTTTATAATGTTTAATCTTCCAATACATAACATAGGGTATTTCTTCACACTAGTATAAGCAATTTTTTGTGGTGTTTTGTTTTGTTTTGTTTTGTTTGAAACAGGGTCTCGCTAAGTTATTCAGGCTTGCCCTGTATAACCCAGGCTAGCCTCAAACTCACAGCAATCCTCCTGCCTCAGCCTCCTGAGTGTGAGGACTACAGGCATGCACCACCACACCTGGATTTTTTGATCTTTCAAATATTGATTTTTTTTTTTTTTTAGTTTTCACATAGATCTTGTACATATTAAGTGTGTACATTTTCATCATACTAATACTTAGAGCAGGGTAGAATGTTATGGTTTGGATATAGATGTCCCCTCAAAGCCTCATGCACTCCTAGGTGGGGCTTTTCAGAGGCGGCTGGATCTAGGATGTGTGATACTGGGATTAAGGGTGTGTGATAAGTAAATGGTTTAGTATAGTCTGGGTGTGGATAATGGAAGGCCCACCTGGGTGTGGGTGGCACCAATCACCAGATTTATACCTGGAAGGAGTATAAAGGGAGAGAGGGAGGGCAGGGCTTCCACTTGCTGCTGCTGCTGCTG
This sequence comes from Hystrix cristata, assembly GCA_004026905.1. Lineage (NCBI taxonomy): Eukaryota > Metazoa > Chordata > Mammalia > Rodentia > Hystricidae > Hystrix > Hystrix cristata. Next base: position 41,539 of record PVJO010011942.1, on the reverse strand, counting down.
CTTGCCACTTCCTGCCTGCCTTGCTGTGGACTATGTGTTTCTCCTCTGTGACGCCCTCTGCCACGCCAGCCAGCCTTGAAGCCAGCCGACTATGATCTGAAACCTCTACAAACTGTGAGCCAAAATAAGTCTTTCTTCCTTTAACTTGTGGGTGTTGGGTATTTTGTCTCAGCAAAGAGAAAAGTAACTAAAATGATTGATATTTTTCAGTTTTCACACAGATCTTACAAATATTAAGCGTGATCCATTTTGTCATACTAATATGTAGAACATTAATATTTTCTTTAGAGCAAATAGAAGTGGTACTGCATTTGAAAACTTGGTTTTTGCATGTTCATTGTTAGTATATAGAAATGTGATTTTTCTTTGTTGTTGATCTTGTGTCTTAGGACCTTGCCGAACTTGTGATTTAACCTTCCTTTCTACCATGGCTCTCTAGTTGAAGCCCCATCCTTGCTCACCTATTCCACTTTGACAGCCTTCTAACCAGTTACCCCGTATTCATTTTTTGCTGCCCTCTAACCATTCTCCACACAGCATCCTTCAGTGGTCTCACACCACTCATATATTGAAGCTCCATGTCCTTCATGTGACCTGCAAGGCCCAGTGTGATGTGCTCTCTCCCAGCCTCTTACAGCTGCCAAGTCCTGCTCTCTGTCTCAAACAAGCCTTGCTAGAGTTTGGGAGTTGAATGTCTTCTAAAGGCCCACATGTTAAAGACCTGTTACCCAAAGTGGCGCTGCTGGACAGGATGAAAGCTTTCAGTGATTAGGCCTAGTGAGCATCCTTAGGGCGCTGCACTTTGCCCTGGAAGGAGATTGTGAGACCTGTTCCCCTTCCTTTTCCCCCTTCCGTGCCCTGGTCAAGAAGGCAGTGTTCTGTTCCACTCTGCCCCGCCACGCTGTGCTGCCTTGACACAGATCCAAAGCAAGGGGCCAGTGGGTCACAGCCTGAAACCTCAGACCTGTGAGCCGGACGTCACAGATATTTCATCATAGTGACGCACCTTGGAGCCTTGATATGCCTGATGCCCCATATTCCTGCCCGCACCCTTCGTCAGGGTGGCTCTTTCCACTGCCGGCCACTTCGCCAGAAGAACCTTCCTGACACCTTAGCTTGGACTGTGTTATGCTCTTTCATAGCCTCCCTTTTCCTTCATAGCATTTATTATAGTGCATGGGTATAAATTTATTTGTACGATTATTTTATTAATAGTAATCTGAGCTTATAATAGCTTCATGGAAGTAGAGACTACGTCCATTTTGCAAAATATGTGTATATTTTTGTTGTTGTTTTGTTTTGCTTTGTTTTGTTTTGTTGAGACAGGGTCTCACTATGTAGCCCAGCCTGGCCTCAAACTCACAGTTATCCTCCTGTCTCAGCCTCCCAAATTCTAGGATTACAGGCACACACCACCACCCCCAGCATCAGAACATTAGTGATTAAGAGAATGAGAGTAAGAGAGCAAGATACTATAATACACAGAGAAAGAAGAAAAGCAATAGCAAATGCTTTTTAGGTACATATTAGATAGGCCATAACAATCCTTATATATATTGTGTCATATAATTTTATTAGGGGTAAGGATGTCGTGTGCTAATTTAATTGGTACAAAAAAATTACTGAGTACTGTACCTCTAGTGCTCAACATCATCTCCAAGGGGAAGGCATCAGTTTTTATTTCCTTTTTTATGTTTATGTATTCTTTTCCAAATCTTATCAAATGAGGGATGAGAATATGGATCCGTGGTAGAGCACTTAACTGGCATGCTGGAGGCCCTGATTCTATTCCCAAAACCACAAAAAAGAAAGAAAAAAAGCATGAAATGAGCACATATTACTCTTTTAATATAATAAAATGATAGGATGCTATTGGGAAGTGTTCTCACTTTGTTTTGGGATGTTGGGTCCCATGGGAATTCCTTCCAGGTTCTTGGTGTCCTGAACAAGAATTGGACAAGACATACAGAAAAGGTAGTAGTGATGTACAGTTACTGAAAGTAAATGGGTTGGGGATTTAGCTCAGTGGCAGAGTGCTTGCTTACGAAGTGCAAGGCCCTGAGTTTGATCCCCAGCACACTCCTGCCTCCCCCCCCAAAAAAAAGTAAAATAGAAGTACACTTTACAGAGTAAGAGCAGGCCAGTGAACAAACTCACAGTGGGCCTGATGATAAGAGAAGAGGTCTTTTATAGCTAGAATTCCTGGATTGGCTTCCTCCTCATGTAAGTAAGGCATTGGGATGGTTGTCCTATCAAAAACTCACCTGGCCTGGTACCACATTTAAACTGTCCTATGGAAGACTTGCTTGGTTTCCCGCCAGACAGAAATTAAGAGTTGGAAATAGCACTTTTCTGATTGATTCTGCTGACAGTGTTCAGGAGCTGCAGAGTCATCCTGGGGCCTGTGTTCTGCACATGTGCCCTGGGACTCCATGACTCTCACAGATTCTGCCCAGTTGGTTGACTGGCTTTGCCCCAGCCTTAAACTCCTACCTCAGCTTCATTGACCTTTCTTTAAAATAGATAAAACAAACTTTTAAAATAGATAAAACAAACTAGTCAGGTGCTGTGGTGCCTACTAGTACCTGTAATCCCAACTATTCCAGGCGAGGTAGGAGGATTGCAAGTTTCAGGTCAGCTGGGCAATTTAACCACTAAAAATTCTATTGAATACATTCATTCTTAAAGTAATGATAGAATATTAAGAATTTAAATTACATTGATATAGTACAAATATAACTCCCAACCTGTTAGATGTCAGATGTGCCGAGTTCATGTTCCCTGAAATTAAAATAATGAATTCTAAAGGGTAACAGAGGTTAAGAGTAGGAAAGGTTTATTGAGAGATAGCTCCTGAGAGACAGGAGGGGTCCTGAAAGTGAGTTGCCACCAAGGCCCTTTGTCAGGGGCAATTTAGACAGCAAAGTCACTATACAACAAAGTCGCAACGTGGGTCAAACTACAGTCAACCTGTAGGATTACAAGTATTGCTGCTTAGCTGATATTGATCCAATAGGGAAATAGGTCACATAGCAAAGGTACATGGAAAGAACAAAGGCATCTTTGGGAAGGGATGGGCCCAGATGCTCTGGTCACCCACCTGGGCAACTGACACCTAACTGGACTTCCTGGACCAGGTGGTTCTACTTACAGTGTAATTCACAATTACTGCTTATCCCTTAGAGAGTCAGGTAGGCCTGGCCATTGCATCTTTATCTTGAGGCCTGGTCTTCAGATGTGCCTCCAGCCACAATTCTGATGTCTTTATTTTTTCTGCTGACTTCCTTGAGAGCCCAGTCCGTCTCTGACTCTGCTTTAATTTCTAACTTAGCTGCTTAGAATAATATCCCTAATAATCAATAGTGTCAAAATGGATTGAATTGAATTATATTTTCATGAAAATGTTATATTTTAATTCAGAAATATTTTCATAAATAAGTACAAAAATGAAACTGTGATTCATTCTGCAGTTTAAGATAGGATTGAATTGCTGGACATGGTGGCGCATTCCTATAATCCCAGCATTCAGGAAGCTGAGGCAGGAGAATCACCATGAGTTCGAGGACAGCCTAACTACATTGAGATTCTGTCTCAAAAAAAAACCCCAAAAATAAAAAAAGATAGGATTGGAGCTAGGTGTGGTGAAACACTATCTAAAAATAAAAAATAAAGCAGGGGTGAGGTGTGAAAGTAAATGGGTTGGGGATTTAGCTCAGTGGCAGAGTGCTTGCTAAGGCCCTGAGTTTGATCTCCAGCACTGCTCCCCCGCAAAAAGGGTGGGGATGTGGCTCAGTTTGAAGGCCTTGGGTTCAATTCTCACTACAGGGGAAAAAAAACAAAAGATAGGTAGGATAGATGACTGCATTATATTAATATTGCGTACTTAAACATGTATCATTTTCATATCTTTTGAAATTATTTTCGTAATTCACTTGCAGATTTTGTTAAAGAAACAAATGATTTTAATCCCTGTATCCCCCCACCCCTTGTCATACACACTCATCAACCCCCGCCCCACCCTCTTTCCCCTCCTGTGTTCTCTGGCTGGGGCCTAGAAATTAATCTGACGAAGGGCAAATAACAAGAGGGGAAGCTTAATTAAATGCCTATCTACTTGAGTTTCACAAAGAAAAGAGACTCAAGGAAGTGGTCAAATGATTGGGGCTTATCTATTATTTTAGAATAAACAAGAGAAAAGAAGTTTGGGGCTTCTGGGTAGGGGAGGCAAGTTCTGGAAAAGTGAAAGGAGGAAATACTCAGTAAACAAAAGTTGTCTTGCTATGCAGAGTCTTTCAAGTGAAAAGAGCTGTTTCCCAGAGTAACTTTCTTCCTCATACTAAAGGAAAGAATAACTCCCAACCTGCTAGATGTCAGATACGCTGAGTTAGCGTCCCCTGGAATCAAAGAATGAATTCTAAGGAATAACAGAGATTAAGAGTAGGAAAGATTTACTGAGAACTAGCTCCTGTGAGACAGGAGGGGGTCCCAAAAGTGGGTTGCCACAGAGGTCATTTCTCTAAGAATGTTAGAGCAAAATCATGAGGTGAGTACAAAATTATGAGGTAAGTACAATGTGGGACAGACTATAATCAACCAATAAGATTACAAATATAGCTGCTTAGCTAATATTGATCCAACAGGGAAGTGGGTCAGGTAGCAAGGTTACTTGGAAAGAACACTGGCTTTTTGGGAAAGGAAGGGTCTGGATGCTCTGCTCACCCATCTAGGTGAATGATATTTATCTAGACCTTATTGGACCAGTAATACCAAACACGGTATGATCTCAAGTTATTGTTTATCCCTCGGGGAGGCATGCAGGCCTGGTCATTGCATCTTTATCTTGAGGCCTAGCCTTCAACAGATGTGCCTCCAGCCACAGTTCTTGTGTGTTCTCGTCTTTGGCACTGACTCTCAAGGGTCAGACATCCCTGTCTGAGTGCCTATTAATTTCTACCTAACTTAGTTGGCTATAATACAAAGACAGAGATACCTTCACAAATGAAAATTTCTTTATAAATGTAAATTTCCCTTAAAAAAGAGGGAAGTAAAGGGCTTTTCATTCAACTGTTCATTTTCAGTTGCTTTTAGCTCTAAATTACATGTCAAGCATATTTTCAGGTGGCTTATTCTGACATCCTTCAATGTCAATGTCAAAAATAATAAGCAAAAAAGAATTGAGATGTGTTATGTACATGTACCAACTAATCATTATGTGTTGCAAGCATGTACTAAAATTTTTTAAAAATTTAAGTAATATGCACATGGTATCTGCTTCCCCTCAAACAAGTAACAAGGTCCAGACTTAGCCATCTTATTGAAATGCCTGAAAATCGTGTTAGTAACAATTATGTGTGAATGGACATTATTTTCAGACACTGAGCACAGGCAGGGCAAGGTAGTGATTCCTGAGAGACAGGAGAAGATCAGCTGAACCCATGATTGCCCAAGCTTAGTGTCTGGAGAGTTTTCAGGCTGCCTCTTAAGGTAAGAAAAATTAGACAGAGACCCAAGCATCTCTGTGAATTGAGGAGGAGTAGGGGGAGTCACTGGCAACTAGAATTCACAGGGCAGAGGACTAGACAGGAAACAATTGTAGAAGAGAGAAATCTGAAGATCTGAAGAAGATCCCCCTGGAGTCCTGAGCTAATTACTTACCAGTACTTGAGTGATTAAAGGGAACAATCCAGGGAGATCACACGGCTCTGATAATAGTTCCTGTGCTCATCAGAGGGACTAATTCATAGTGAGATAGGAGGTTAGGGCTGGGGCAAAAAAACTGACCAAGCAAGTTGGCATGATCTATCAATCATGGAGCCCCAGGGCACATGCACAGAACACAGAATCCAGGATGACTCTGCAGTTCAAGAATCCTGGTGGAACCAATCAGAAAAGTGCCATTTTTGATTCTTCATTTACATCTGGTAGAAAATTAAGAGGGTCTTTGATAATAGGGCTTAAGTCTGACATCAGGTCAAGTGACTTTCTGACAGGACACCCATCCCAAATGACTTGTTTGCGTGGGGAGAAGCAATCTAGGAATTTCAAATACAGAAGAAGAGTGCCATTGTCCTCATGGCTGCTGTGAATTTGTTCACCGGCCCACTTTTACCCTTCCACCTTCAATAAATGTAAGTATGCTCTACCTTTTCTGTGTGTCTTGTCCAGTTCTTTGTTCAGGATAATAAGAACCTGGGACATCAAGTAAAGAATTCAAGGGCTGGGGATTTAGCTCAGTGCTTAGAGTGCCTGCTTTGCAAGCACAGGGCCCTGAGTTCAATTCCCAGCACCAAAAAAAAAAAAAAAAGGAATTCAAGAGGGCAATAAAATTTGCCCTTGAGCAAATCCTATTCTGGTCCTGCTTAACAAAAGCTTTAAACCCAGAAGGATACAAATATTTCCAAGTAATTTAACTGTCCTAGAAAAAGTTCAAGAATAACTAAAGAAGTATTAGGCAGGTAGTTAGATATTAGCAACCCTGAGAGACAAAGTCAGGGAGTGTTAAGGAGTGTATCTATCTGTCCCTCAAAGCTTCATGCCCTCATAGATGGGGGTTTTTCAAGGTGCCTGGATTCAGGGTATGTGAATGTGGAATAAAGGTATGTGACTATGGATTAAGGGTATGATAACTAAATTAGGCCACTGATTGGTTTAGCATAGTTCTGGTTGTGGGTAATGGAAAGTGGGTGTGGGTAGCCCGGATGGAGTATGAAGGGATAGAAAGAAAACAGGCCTTGCTGCTTCCTGTTGCTGCTTCCTGCCTGCTCTGCCACAGACTGTTTCTCCTCTGCCATGTCCCTCAGCCCTGGTGCCCTGCTGCCCTGCCTTAGAGCCAGCTGACTATGACTGGCTACAAACCGTGAGCTGAAATAAACCTTTCCTCCTTTAACTTTGGATGTCGGGTATTTTGTCTCAGCAACAAAAAAAGTAACTGAGACAGGGAGTATTCAAATAGCATGCATTGCCAATTAAGAAACAAAGATTTCAATGCATAATACATTTATAATCATTTTTTAGGTCTCAGACCTAAAGCAATCCCACAGACCACAATGACATTTTAAAGTTAGATATTGTGCACATTTCTTCTGATACATGTCCACTTGGCTTCCTAATTCCAGACAAGGTATGGAGAGCATTCTTGGCTGCCATAGCGTATAGTCCAATGATATCAGGAAAGGAAATATTCTTTAAAGACCCTTCTGCCTTGGGCTGGGACCTGGTTTAAATTAAGAACTTATCTTCTGTACATTTCTTCCCTAGTTTTCTTATATGACTGAAGCCCTGGAGGAAACACTGATCATCTAAAAAGTCGGAAGACGTTTCACAATTCCAAAGTAATTTCTAAACAAAATGTTGATAAGGATCATAATCACCAGAGTTACCAGAACCCCATGAGGAACGTCTGTGTGCTTGAAAATGTATCCAAACTCACATTCAAGGCACACACCTTCATGGCACTGCCCACCTTCTTGCTTGAAGGTATAACTCTATATCTACTTCACAATAAATTCTACCTATACTTCCACACAGCCTCTGTGTCTTGACTGAGTTCTTTCATCAAAGGCACAAAGAATCAAGAACCAAGGAAGTGAGGGACCAGTAACTCTGCATCAGGTTCTGGCTTCATGGTGACAAAAGTACAAAAATATGCAGTACTCAACAGGATAAAAATTTTAAAAATATCAGGCACACAAAGAAGAAAGGATGATTGTGGTGGTTATTTCTATATATCAATTTGATTGGCCACATGGAGCTTAGATGTTTGGTGAAACATTCTTTTAAATGTATCTATGAGGATGTTTTTGGATGAGATTAACATTTGAATCTATTGCTACCTAAGAAGGCTGCTCTTCTCAACGTGGTTGGGCCTCATCAAGGGGAAAAAAAAAAAAACAAAAACCTGGATGAGTAATGGAGAATTAGTTCTCACTATCTGATTGACTTTGAGTTGGGAAATCGGTGCTCTCTCACCTTTGGGTTTGGACTAGGATTGGGGTTTATACCATTATCTCTTCTTGTTTTCAACCTTTTGGACTCAAGCTGGAACAATATTAGAGACCTCAACTCATCCCTATTGAGTAGGCTGTTATCACAGAAAAGCATTTCAGGACATGTCAGTGAGAGGCACAAATTTGTTAGCTAGAAAATAGAATGTGGGCCTCCAAAAGAGAGACACATTATGGTCTGGGGCTGGGGGCATTTACAAGTTTTGGGGGTTGGGGATCTGTGGAATTTGTGAATCCATAGAAAGCACAGGCTCAACTTACAGGTGATAAGCAATGGCCCATCTTACAGGTGAAAGGAAAGAAAGGGTGCATTTTAAGGCTTATTGTATTTTTAAGACCCTTAGAAATTCTTTAGAGTGAGTTTCCTGGAAGAGAAAAAGAGCAGTGTAATCTTGAATATTTGACTGGATCTTGTCAAATTTTGGATAAGAACAAGTGCAGTCAGTGACTTTGATTGTGACCTGAAACTGCAGATTTTTTTTAAAGCACAATTATAAAATTCTGACTTTCTCTGTCTCCTTTTTACCTACCTTTATTTCTTCTATCCTACCTCTATACCACCCAGTTTCTTGGCTCACAGCCTGCCAGTTGCAGCTCTTGAGATGCCTCTGCCTCTAAAATTGCATGACCCACCGGGCGTGGTGGTACATACCTGTAATTCTAGCATTCCAGAGACTGAGGCAAGAAGATCACTTCGAGTTCAAAGTCAATTTGAACTACATAGTGAGTTCAAGGCCAACCTAACTACACAGTGAGACGAGACCCTGTCTCAAAAAAACAAAACAAAAATAGTAATTGTCTTAGTTACTTTTCTCTCATTGCTGAGACAAAATACTAGACACCTAAAGTTAGGGGAAGAAAGGTTTATTTAGCTCACAGTTTGTAGAGGTTTCAGTCCACAGTCAGCAAGGTCTGAGGCAGGGTGGCATGGCAGATAGGCAGAAGGCAGCCAGGTAAGCAAGGAATGCAAGCAAGGGGACTAACCAGCTTCTTCCTGTATCTTGTATTTTATCCAGGCTGCTAGGATTAGGGCGGTGCTAAACCAATCAGTGGATTATTTAGTAATCACACACCCTTAATCCCAGCATCACACACTCTAGATCCAGCTATCTCTTACCACCTGAGGCTTTGGGGGGACATCTAGACACAAACCATAACAGTAATAAATAAAACAAAATAAAATCGCATGACCCAATTTACTCAGTCAACTCATAATTAAATCTCCTATTAGTTCTGAACAAGTAAAAATTTAAAGTGGTCTATTTTCAGGGTAAGATCTTTAACTCTGAGTAAAAAACTATTATTATCCTGTAGAAGTGACTGTAGTAATGCATTTGAGAGGGTGTCTAAACAAAGTGGGAGGGTAGTTAGTCGACAATAAAGTATTCACTATACTAATTCTGACTGGAAAAGCACTGGCAGTTAAGAAGTTTCCCCCTGTAGTTTAATCATTTGGTTTTAAAACTCATAAAATGTTTACAGAGGGAGCAGGCCGAGGGTATAGATGTCAACCCGGGCAGATTGTACCTCACCCACAGTATCCAGCCAATGAGGAACCAGAGGAAGAGACCTGTGTGCTAGGGGATAAATTGCCCCTTGTGGCCGCCCTGGGTGTGCCTGTCCATCAGACGCCTTAGCACTCTGCCACTGAGCTAAATCCCCAGTCCCTGCAGTTCACTGTTGGTCAGAATGTCCTCGTGGAGTTCCTTTACATCCTTTCCCTGAATGACTTCATGTTCTAGGACATGTTTGCCTTTGGGTTTCAATGTTCTGGGAACTTTCCTGTGCAATTTAGTTGAAGAATCTATAGAAACAAAATGTTGTATATATTTCTGTTTACTCCTGTGTTAAAACTGATGTTTAACTATTCCATAATAGGAAGCTTTTGACATTAATACACTTTGTACTTCATATTGCTAACACACACTGTGTAGATTTTAGTCTTCTTATTTAACTTGGCCAGTATTAATTTTAAGCTACTATATGAAAACCTCACCTGCAATCTAACATCACAGTGGAAGGCTGGCACCAGGCAAGGTGTCAGGGAAGGTTGCTTGCCTTCACCTGTGGTGGCACTATTCTTGTCAGTACAGACCTCCCTCCTCCCGGTCTTATCGTGATCATATTCCTGTCCCTGGAGCCCTGGAGCTTACCATCAACCCACACCTCCACCCCACTATGCTCTGGAGAGTTCCTCTAACATTACTTGGCTGAGCCCAACGTCTCCTTTTCACCTTCCCTGGCTTCCCTGCCCTCACCCCAGGGCAAGGTGTCCAGGAACTCTGACTATCTCAAGCAGGGTTACCTACCTCCAAAGAAAGAAGCCTCTGCCTAAACTATAACTCATTGATATTTTTACCTCTCTAGAAATGAATGCTCTATGAATCAGTTATTTGACTTTCAGATACTCAATTTATAAACTCATGTCCAAGACTAAATCACGTGCAAAATCAGATACTGCCGATATCAGAGATGGCAAAACCTGGCCAAGAAAGCCAGGTATAGTGGTGCATGCATCCCAGCTACTTAGAAGGTTGACGCAAGAGGGGATCACTTGAGCCCACAAGTTTGAGATCAGCCTGGGCAATGTAGCAAGACTAAGTCTCAAGACAATCAAACAAAAATCCCAAAACTTCCCAGCTAAGAATATTTTCAATTAAGTATTCTCTGACCAACACACTCAAAAAATACCAGCAAAAGCTGGGCATGGTAACCCATGCCTATAATCCCAGCACTCTGGGAGGCTGAGGCAGGAGATTATAGATTTGAGCCCAGCCTGGGCAATTTAATGAAGCCTCATTTCAAAATTTAAAAAAAAAAAAAAAAAAGAAAGAAAGAAAAATGGGCTAGGGGTGTAGCTCAGTGTGAGAGTCCTGAGTTGAATCCCTAGTATAAAAAAAAAAAAAGAAAGAAAGAATACCAGCATATTCACAAAATCTTAACCAAGAATCTTAGAATAGCATATGCACACATTTTACACTTACTCGTTGTGTTGCTTTAAGATTTCCATGCAGCTTTGTGGGTAAGATTTGGAATAAGAAAAAGAATGCAACCATTAGCATGTGGGAGTAGGGGTTTGGCTGCTGATTCAGATTTAGTCACCTCTATGAACAAAGATCTCAGTGCTCATTGTCAATAGCAAGGCAGCACATTTGCCCCGAGTGAACTCACACCCCCGGTTAGAATTTCTTCCTAAGGAGCTGTCAGTCCTGCACACCATCTGGGCCAGGTGTGATGGCAAATGAAAGGACAATGAAGATCAGTCCCTGACCTCCCGGGTCTTCAATACTGACAAAAAGCCGAGGCAGGGAGTGAAAGCGCCACCTCCCTCCTCCACGCCAAGTCCCTGGCACCAAGAAACTTTCAAGAACGGCAGACTTGCAGCCTGTTTCTGGGCCCGCTGGCTTTTGACCTACACCTCCTAGAAGCTGTGCTTCTGTGTGCTGGCGGAAGCCAGACTAGCTGTCTCCCCGGTTTGGCCAAATTGTGAATAAACTCTGTTTTCTTTTTTATCATTTTTCTCTTATTAGCATTCAGGTGATGGAATCCAGACAGACAGTCAGGACCCAGGACCAGGCCTCTAACTGGTCCCTAGTAACAAAAGGGGGAAGGAGAGACCCCAGCAGACCTTCCTTTAATTCTGTCCCTGGGGTGTGGATAGAGACTATCTCATTTGCAGACCAACGGAGTTGGAGTTGCAGACAAAAGGATTTTTTTCAGTATTGAGTATCAAATCCAGGCCCCAGCTCATGGTAGCCAAGTACTCTACCATTGACATGCATTCCCAGTCCATTTAAATTTTATTGATATAGGTCCTGCTAAATTGCTCAGGTTAGCCTTGAATTTATGATCCTCCTGCCTCAAGCCGGACTTACAACTGTACATCACTGTGCCCAGCTAGAAATGGCTTAATTGTAAAGATGAGAACAATCAGGCCAATATGGTACTAGTTGCAAAGGGTTCCCAGATGAAGCAGTGAAATTCTTCCTGATCACTAATTTAAAACACGATATGATGACTCAGATATTTTTGCCTGATAGCGGCACCTTGGCATCCATGAGAGAGCCGTGGGTGTCTGTGATTCTGGGTGGCTGAGGGCCTGGCACAGGGCTCAGCAACATGAACGTAGGTGTGGAATCACTGACAATCTGCATCCAACCTTTTGGAGGTACACACCGGGTTAGAGATGAACATTGTCCTAACACTCTTTTTACATTCTTTTCCCCAGAAGAAAACAAAAATTAGCTCACCTTCTAGTGTCGTGTTTTTCTCAACTCTTAGGCGTACATCCTTCACACTGCTTTGGAAGACAGAATGTTCTTTCAGGGATCCCTGTAAATATCTAAGAGGGGCCCATAGCCGTGAAGTCAGTGACTGAAACTGCAGCAGTTCCCATCCTAACTTACTAAATTTACATTTCTCCACTCAGTCTTCAAGACCTCTGTAATTTGACCTGACTTCTTGGCACCCGCACCGCTCCCGCCAGTCTTCCTGATCAGCCAGGAACACCAAGCTAGAAGCTGGGTACTTCCAGGCAAGTTGGCCTCTTCCTCTAGAAAGTCCTTTCCTCCACCACCTGAGACTTCCTCCCCCCATCACTCATCAGTAATACCGTATACTTGTGTGCTACAGACCATGTCAGTTAGGTGCCCGCTGTTTTTCCAAACCTGTTTTCAAAATCGATGTTTAAGGATAGCTATAGCTGAATCAACTGTCCAGATAACAATAACCACATTCTACCCGCCCAGTAACGCTTTCAGCTTCCCTGATCCTTTTATTTGCTCATTTTTACTGTAACATAATATTGGAATCAAGCTCAAAGAATTTCCAGAAAAAGGAAAATAATTTAAAATTATGCCCAAGTCATAATTTCTTTATAAGGTTAAAATCTCATAGGTCATCTAGTGCAGTAGTTTTCAACTCTCTCTAACGCTCTCTCTGTCTGTCTGTCTCTCTCTCTTTCACACACACACACACACACACACACACACACACACACACACACATACATATTCTGATTTATCAGTTGTTTTCTCTTTTTTAAAAACTCCACGAATGATTCTGATAGCTGGACTTGTGAACCAGTAACTTATTCTAATTATTTCATTTCACAATATACCGAAAGAAGAAAGATGGTGCCAACATTTACTAAATACCTACTATACTGTTCTCTGCTTCCTTCCTTTATTTAACATGGAGTAAACCCAAAGCTAGGATATCAGGAAACTCACCCCAAGTGACATACTGTGTTTCCCCTAAAATAAGACCTAACCAGGAAATAATCAGCCCTGAAAACTAGAGATCAAAACTGCTAGCCCCAATCAGCCTATCCCAACATGAAGATGGACAATGTGAGTTTCCTGGCCTCAATGATCCTGTCTTCTGGAGAAGACAAAATGCAGTAGGTGCTTTTGTAGAATTTCTCTGTAGTGCTGTTGGAGCAAAGAGAACACTGCAACTATCTTTGTGAGGGAGAATCATGAAGACGATAAGAGTTGTCAAATATGCTGGATCATAAAGGATTGAGTAGGAATTCATCAGATGCCCTTTATCCAAAAGGATGTTACACGGAGGAAACCTCGTGTACACATACACTGCCATGTGAAACAGCTCTTCTGTTGAAGTCTGTAAGTGATGCTGTTAGTGTGACTACAGCCAAGGGTGAACCCGATGGGCTGACAGAAAGTCAAGCTGAGGAGAGAAGAACCAGGGCTTTTGTGTGGCACTTGGGTGGAATGACAGTCGACACTGTCCAATGGAACTTTCTGTGATGATAGAAATTAAGGGAGTGGATCAAGTAAGAAAGAAGATGGGAATTTCAAAAGCAGACCTAAACTCAAAAAGTGGAAGGTCGTGGACCTACATGTAGAGTTTGGGAAATCCGCCAGGCAAGGTGGTGCATGCCTGTAATCCCAGTATTCCTGGAGGCTGAAGAAGGAGGATCACAGTTTTGCACCCAGCCTGGGCAATTTAATGACTTAGCAAGACCCTATCTAAGAAAAAAGAAAGTATGAGAAAACAATATATGATTAAGTTATTTTTTTAATTATGTTTTAAACTTAGATAAAATATAAAATTTCACTTGTGCTTTAAAATTTAAAATTTATTTAACTGATATATAAAAACCAAAATTGTGCATATTTATAGGGTATCATGTGAAGTGTTGATTTGTATATATTGTGTATATTTTTAAAATTCTCAATCTAAACAAAATTTTTGTGTTCACAAACCAATCACAGACCAGAGAAACTTTTTTCAGTAACACAGGTAGATGTGGAGGTACCTTTATGCAAACATGTTACACTCAGGAGTATAATTTACCACTCTCGGTCACCATTAACAACCCACTCCACTGCAGTCTTCTTAACCCTGTGTTTGCTTTTCAGACTGCCTTGGTTTCAAACCTCTCAGCTGCAGCCTTCATCCTGATTTCCAGTATTTGTTACTGCCTGGAATTTCAGCCTCTGTGCTCAATCCTGTTTTTCTAGCTATAGACTCCACTTCAACTGACAGTCTATTTCTCCACCTCACTATTTGTCACAGGAAAACATCCTTCCTGCTTTGAATGAGCCTGAGATCCACCCATCCTCACCTGTGGAGATCCCACCCGACTGGCTCTAGGTTCTTAAGAAGGTTGAGGAGAGGGAGAAATGGACTCTGCATTCACGCCTCAGTTTCTGTCTGAGATAGGTGGGTGGAGGTGACTATAGATTATGGCCTACCAGTGGGAGGAAGAAAATCTGTTCAGTCTTCCATGTGTTCATTTGGAAACATTTTTCTACCATTCCGGTGGACAAACACACCATAATCTTTCTGAAGGAAGCTTTCCCTGACATCCCTTCTTCCACATCTACATCCCCTTCCTATTTAGTTCGATTTATCTTTATCGTCACAGTAATCAAACTTCTGTGTGAACTCCTTGAGGTCTGAGGCTTTGTCTTGGTCTTTGAATCATACTGCCAGTCATACTATGTAGTACACAGCATGTACAGTGTTAAGTAAATTTTAATGTATGAGTAAATGAAAATTGTGTGATAATTAATTGTAGGTATGAACTTGACAGGATTAAGTGACTTTCAGACCTTTGATAAAACATTATTTCTGGGTTTGTCTGTGAAAGTATTTCAAGCAGAGGTTGGCATTTGAATCAACAGAGTGAATGACCAACTGAATCTATTGAGGACCCAGATAAAAATAAAAAGGTATAAGGAGGGCAAATGTGCTCTTTTTCATAACTCGAACATTCATATTCTTCTGCCGCGGAGTCCTCAAGCTCAGGCCCGTGGCCTTGGACTCGGTGACACCATCGGCTCCACTGGTTTTCAGACCTTCCTGCTCAGACTGAAATGCATCACCAGCTTTCCTTGTTCTCCAGCTTACAGAAGGTGTTGCACGGTATGCTTCTGCCACCATAATCAAGCCAATCCCCAGAATAGATTTAGATAGGTAGGTAGATAGGCAGGTAGGTAGGTAGATAGATAGACGAATAGATAATAGATGGATGTAGTTCCTTTTTTCTAGAGAATCTTGAGTAATACAATCGGCTTTTGTAATAGTGGCAAGGATTAGGCTCCAATGAGAAAAAAAGACACGTTTTCCATAGAAGGAAAACAGTAAAGGTAAATTTTATTTTTTCTTTCTTTCTTTTTTTTTTTTTTGATGCTGGGGATCGAACTCAGCACCTTGTGGTTGCAAGGTCAGCACTCTAACTGTTGAGCTAAATCCCCAGCCCCAGTAAAGGTAAATTTTAAAGATGTCGTCTCCAAAATCTGGTATCTTTTTACACCCTTTACTAAATGAAGCAAAGCATTTATGATTCACTTTTATTAGGGAAAGTCCTGAATTGGCTAAGCATATACTTGTAAAATGGAATCAAATTCCTTTGACCTGCTTTCAGGGTCTTTTGGTTTTTCTTTGTTGTTGTTTGTTTGGTGGTACTGAGCTTTGAACCCAGAGACTGTACACTATACATCCCCAGCCCCTTTTTAAATTTTTTCTAGTTTTGAGACAGGGTCTCTCTAAGCACTAAGTTGCTCAGGATGGGTGAAACTTGTGATCCTCCTACCTCAGGCTCCCACAGTGCAGGGATCATAGGTGCGCTTTCAGGTTTATCAGCACAAAAAGTACAGTGCTCATATAATCATTAGCAATAGTGAGCAACAGGAATCACATTGAGGAATCTCCTGAGACTGATGCTCTAGCTTTGGTAGAGCACTTGCCTCAGACCTGTGAGCGCCTGAGTCAATCCTCAGGACCATAAAAAAAAGAAGAAAAAAAAAAAAGTAAGCTCCAACTTAAGAATGTTGAATAAATGAATGAACAACAACAACCACAAAGCAAAAACACAAAACTTTCAACCTCCCTGGGAGATACATACACTAATGGCAGGAAGTCACATTTTCAAATTGAACAGATTTACTTATTTTAATCAACTCCACATGCTTACTTCTCTTATTATCAACCATAAAAGCTGAGTACAAACTAGTATTTCATGAACTTCCTTAAAGCCTTGAGGAATCACTTAAATTTTAACAGTGCAAGACCCACTTGATGTTAAGAGTAATTTCTTATTTCATAAACTAATAAAGAACAAGATGCAGTACAATCATCTATTTCAGGAACTTGAGAAATATTCATGAAAATACTTTTCTACTCTGTTCAGTGCAACAAATTTGAAAATATATGTTTATTTGCAGAGGGATATTTTATTCTCATTTATTTAGTGGTGCCATGGATCAGACCTAAACCTTGTCCCCCCTGAACAAAACCTCTTCCACTGAACTATACCCCAGCCCTGCAGAATGGTTTTGTGTGTGTGTGTGTGTTTTACTGGGGTTTGAACCAGGGCCTCACACATGCTAGGCAAGTGTCCCAACCCTGAACTCCATAACCAGCCCTTTTTATTTTATTTATTTTCATTTATTTACATTTATTTATTTATTTATTTATTTGCAGTACTGGATATCAAACCCAGGAGCACTCTACCAGTGGGCTACATCCCCAATTCCTTGTTTTTGTTTTTTGAGGTAGAATCTTGCCAAATTGCTTTGGCAGTCCTGTAATTTGGATCCTACTGATATAGGAGAAATATCCAACTGTTAGATGTCAAATGTGCCAAGTTGGTGGTCTCACAACATCAAGGGAAGAAGTTGTGAACCAAAGGAAGAAGTTAGGAGAGTTTTATTGGAAAAAGGAGGAAAGAATAGCTCCTGGATTTCCAGAAGAGGTCCTGAATGGGGTGACCACCAAGGCTCTTTGCCAGGGGCAATTTAGACAGCTAAATCACTGGGTAACACAACTGGATCAAACTACAATCAGCCTAGAGGATTACAAGTATAGTCACTAAACTAATGTTGATCCAATAGGGAAATGAGTCACATAGCAAGGGTATACAGAAAGAACAAAGGCATTTTGGGGAAGGGATGGGTCCAAATGCTCTGGTCACTCCTGGGGCGTAAGATGCCTATCTGGACTTACTGGGCCTGCTGGTGCTAATTGCAATATAATCTCAAGTTATTGTTTATCCCTTAGGGAGTCAGGTAGGCCCGGCCATTTCATCTTTATCTTGAGGCCTGGCCTTTTTCAGATGTGCCTCCAGCCACAATTCTGATGTCTTTATTTTTGTGCTGATTTCCTTGAGAGCCTGGTCCCTCTCTGAATGTTTATTAATTTCTTTTTTTTTCCTTTCAATATGTTTATTAATTTCTATCTAATTTAGCTGCCTATAATACTCCTGCCTCAGCATTCCAAGTAGACAGGATTATAGGCATGCACCACCATGCTCAATCTGCAGAGGTACTTTTTAAGATTATTATTCAGCTAACATAGCAGAAAAGATGACTTACTGCCCATATGTTGCACAGTCATAACTGAAAACAAAGCTAATCCAGAATGCCATAGACCCAGGGCAAAAGATCAATAGGGACTGCTTTTGTTATGAGCAAGTCGGGTCTCCCAGAAGTGGACTTGGTGATCAGGGGACAATGTAAGTTCTAGATCCACTAAGACACATTCTAAACAGCAGCATGCAGTCCAATAACTTGTACCAGCATCCCCAGTCTTCTATAATCCTTACTGCAGAGGGATTTTTAAATAAACTTTTTTTTCTTTCTTGGTTTTTTTTTTTTTTTTTTTTTTGGTGCCAGGGATTGAATTCAGGGCCTTGTGCTTGCTAGGCAAATGCTCTACCACTGAGCTAAATCCTCAGCCCTGAAATAAACCTTTTCATAGTTTTTGCTTAGTGTTTTTCTTCTTTGGGCACTCTCTGTTTTGGTTCAAATTTTCCTTGACATTAGTCTCATACAGTCATATAGGGGAATCACTTAATATACAAGAAAATAAGAGTGCATATTCAACAGAAAAGTCAAGCCATCTGTTCTCAGTTGATCTAGTTTGCTTCCATGGAAACAAGTAAACTCATGGATACAAATAAACTTCTGTATTCTAGAAATAAGAAGCATTTTACGATTCCTTTTGCAGGGTCCTTTCCCTAGCTTAATGACTTTAAATGCCACTGTCAAGCAGATTTAAATTTGCTCTTTTTCATTTAATTTTTTAAAATTAAAGTAACTTTATTTAGTACTACAAAAGCAATACTTTGCATTTTAGAAAAGTCTGAAAATGCAGATGAGCAAACAGCATAGAAAATTTTGGGGGCTGGAGATTTAGCTCAGTGGTTAGAGTGCTTGCCTTGCAAGTGCAAGAACCTGAGTTCGATCCCCAGCACCAAAAAAAAAAAAAAAAGAAAAGAAAAAAGAAAATTGTTCCTGGGGTAATTGAAGTCCCTGTTAATAGATCAGTAGGGAATCAAGTGATTCAATAAAAAACAAAGAGATAAAAATCTAGAGATGACCACTCAAATTCAAAATCAGTGTTCTGCCACAGGCTTAAGGTACTGTACATATTTTCCAGGTTGTGGAAGAAGGCCCAAGCCTACTGCTTACTATTAAAAAGACAAGCAACAACAACAATAAAAAATGCCAACACTAATAACAATAAAAACTATTTTTTTCAGCTTTCTTTGAAAGAAGAGAAGGGTTTTTTTTTTTTGAGAAGGGTATTCTTGGCAGCTCTTTTCATCGTTCAGCCAATTCACAGAAATAATTTCCCACTCAAGTTTTGTTTTGTTTTTCAGAAAAAAAAATCTATGGCTAAATTTAGCTCTTACATTACATTTAAAAATATAGTTCTTTAGGGCCAGGCGTGGTGGCACACACCTGTAATCCCAGCACTTGGGAGGCTGAGGCAGGAGGATCACCGTGAGTTTGAGGCCAGCCTGGGCTACAGAGTGAGTTCAAGGCCAGTCTGAACTATACTGTGAGACCCTGTCTCAAAATACCAAATATATATATATTTTTTTCTGTAGTCTGTGCTTCCCTATTCTCTCATGTATTTGAACAAACTAAATCTCTAGACAACCGCTGACATCTTTCTCACAATCCTTTCAAAAAAAGGTCCCTTTTATTCCAATCATTTGTGTCTGTTACAAACCTTTGCTGCATTTGTTTTGTTTTCTACAGGATCTTGGGCATGCTAAGCAAGTGCTCTGCCACTGAGTTACCCCAGAGTGCTGTTCATCTTCATTACCTTCTTTTAAAATGTTTAGTGTTTCACTTACAGTTAATGCCACACACAATAGCTTATTACCTAGTCTCAAGTAACAATTTCTTAGGGAACATGCACTTCTCTTAGCCCCAGGAGCTGGAACAACCCTAACAGGATTTCAAAACCAGGATATAGCATACTCTTGGTGCGAGCACCAAAGTCAGAGTACGTCCTTGATTTCCATAAACCGCATCAGGAACTTACTTCTTTAGTGATATAACCTGAGCTTGCAAAACTCCAAACTATGGCCGCAACTTGTGGTGACCTTTATTTACCTTCGAGATATCTACTTCCAATTTCATCATATAAAAAGTGACCAGGAAAAAATTCAGACAAATAAAACAGCTTTGAGTGAAAAACAATTTTCAGGTTGGCCAGCTTTCAGCACAGGAAGATATTCAGAACTCCACTGCACAATGTGGATAGTGAGAATTCATACAGAGAAAGTTGAAGTGAAGTGCAGAAGCAGCTTGATGTGGTAGGTCTCTGCCTGATTTGAACCGGGTCTGATCAGTGGATGACAGCGGCCTGGCAACTGTGATTGGCTGAGATTTAGCAATTTGTTACAAAAGTATACTCCTGCTTAGGCTTTCAATTGTTTCTTTACTAAGTTAAATTGCAGTTTATTAATAGAAACAAAATATAGAAGCGAGAGCAAGCCAAATTTATGTAACACAATTCTATGGGATAAAAATACCTGTGGAAGATAAAATGACAAGTCTAACCTGGTATGAATTTGCATATAACCAATTTGTTTGTAAGCAAAGTTTGGTAGATGATTTGGTAGGTACCCAACCACAGTTATCATTTTGAAGGGCCTTCGTTTCAGCACAGGAAGTAACTACGTAGTCGCTCTATATTGGAGCATTAGTAGGTATGTGTGGAGGGTGACAAGACTTGTAAGTCAAACTGGTAAGTCAAAAGCCCTATAAGCTGTTCCTAAGTTAAATAAAGTAAATCAAGATAGCCAGTACATATTAAGAAAAAGGAAAAGAAGCAGAGATAAGAGCTCAACAGGACAGGTTTATTTTAGAATAAACCTGAGAGGACTATTCTGGTACTAGAGACCGGACAAGCTAACTGTTGTACAAGGTATAAGGTCTTTTATAGAGGCATGAGCATAAAAAGGGGGTGCTGTGGAAGGGAAAAGTCACAATGGGACTTTTGAGGAACAGAGTTCAGTACAAAGGAGTTGTGGCTATCCGCCAGGGACAGGGCTTGAGAACGTACAAGGAGTTGCGTGTTGTTTGTCAAGAGCAGGGCTGAACGATGATTGGGAATTATAGGATGTAGCTGGGTTTATGCTGTGATTACTAGGCCTTATCATCCCAAGACAATACACCTGTAGTAGGTTTAAAGTGTAAAGGCATAACGGGGGTGGGGGTGAGGGATTTAAAGTGGTCTCTGCTTAGACCAGGATGGCAGTGGTTAGATTTCTTCAGTACCTCTGTAAGATAGGAAGGCTACGTGTTGAGCTTTAAAAATATTTTCAAATTGTATTTTGTAAGCTCTATAGGGGCAAGGTGTAGGAAGAAAAAGAGGAAAGAATCTGTTGTGGATATTAAAAAGCCTCCATTGACCGTATTCCAGAGACTCTGATTCAATTGGTCCGGGCTGGACCTTGTGTTGTTACTTTTCTTTCTTTTTTGGTTTTGTCTCTGTGTTTCTGTGTGTGCTTAACTTTTTTTTTTTTTTTGCCACTCTCTTGACTTTATTTTTATTTTATGAAAAAATGAAATAAATTTTCATAACAAAATAAGAGAATAACAACTGTTAATACATGGCGTATCATTACCTTCGAAGTAGTTACTCAGGGTACAAGACATAGACCAAAAAGATTCTTACAAAGAAGAAACAAATAATAACACAAAACTTTCTTTTCAAAGAACTAGGATAAACTAATAGTATAAATGAAACAAATTATCATAAGTATATATTAAAATATTATGGGGTGCCTGGGGCTGAGAACAACTCATTGAACAGAATATCTGTTGACCTAGGAAGGACAAGAGTTGGATCATGATACCACATTTAAGAGTCATTTTAAGTATCTGTCCTTTTATGCAAAGTCGAAAGGAATCAGTACAATGTTGTCCACCCCACCCCCAACCCAGTGTTATTTTAAATAAAGTAACATGAAAGATCTGGTGGGGGGTGGTGTCAAAAATGGGATGCTCCAGAGAATCATCAATGTGATTTAATACATATTGTAGCACTTAAGGCCCCAGTGCAAGTTACCAATCTCTGAACGTTTTCTCTAATTTTCTTTTTTAAAAATTTACCCTGTGAAATGGTATCACTTTGTTTTTATAATTTGCCTTTTCCTGTCTACAAGTTAGACTGGTCCTCTTTCCAAATGTTATTTCCATTTTACTGCCTCTTTTAAGAATGGCATAGTCACATGCTTTGCCTATTTTTGCACCAGATTTCTTTCCTTTTTAAAACTGATTTCTAGAAATTCAATATATATTCCAGATATTATCATTTTCCCAGTTGTGTCTGAGTTGTAAATCTCTTTGTCCTCCTTAAAGTGACTTTATGTTTGGGATTTTGGGGGGCAGAAATTTTAACTTTAATGTATTCAAAATGTTTGGTCTTTTTCTATGTTTGCTTTATACTTATGTAACAAGGCCACCTTTAAAATTTAACGAATTTAACTAAGCTTCATAGTACATGCCCATAATCCCAGCACTCTGGGAGACTGAGATAGGAAGATCTCAAGTTCAAGGCCAACCTGAACAATTTAGGAAGACCATGTTTCTAAATAACTAAATAACCAAATAAATAAAATTGGAGAATTTAAAGATTACTCAGTCATTATCCTAATGGACTGCATTTTTCTAATCTGTTCTCCTTAAGATTTTTTTTTTCTTCCTACCTTCCTCTTGTGCTTGGAGCCTCGCTAGCTCTGACATAAGTGGACCAGCAGAGCCACCCTTATACAGGTACATACTCACCTCTAGGTACTCAGGACCCCATCGCCTGACCTCAGCTGCTATGATGTGTATAAATGGTGGCTGCCCACTTTCGCTCTTCCCCTCCATAACCCTAAAGCTGGTGTCAGTACTGGGAAGTTGTGTCCCCAGCTCAGCCACGCAGCAAATGAATTCCTTTCTCCTTCACCACCACTTTTCTCTGTTAATTGGACTTCTGTAGAGGCAGCAGATAACCAGATCTGATGCCCCTCAGACTCAGACCTCTGCTCAAGGACTCTGATAACATTTCATTTTATCTAAGACATCCTTGCTTGCTCTGAGGACATAATGTAAACTATATTAAATGCTAATTTTTTAAAGTTTTGCATTCAGAAATAGTTATTTAATTCTTCTATAATTTATCTATCGTGGAAATTATTGCAGTGTAAAGTGGAGGTCTAAAACGTCCGCTTCTAGGCCAGGCATGGTGGTGCATGCCTGTAATCCCAGTACTTGGGAGCCTGAGGCAGGAGAATCACCATAAGTTCAAGGCTAGCCTGTGCTAGGTAGTGAATTCAAACCAGTCTGGCCTATATAGTGAGACCCTGTCTCAAAAAACAAGAGAAAACAAACAAATAACCATCGACTTCTAGTGAGTGATGAACTTCTGTAAATCATCTATGATTCATCAAGTATGAATATGGAGTAAGGAATAATAATATTTGCCCTTCTACAGAAATGTGTTTACCTCTGTCTCAGCTGAACATTTGTTACCATGGTAACATCATCCTTCATTTGCACTCTAGGGAGCTTTGCCTGCATTCACTGATAGAAGGGCACTACCACATTTGCATCTGAAATAAAATACTATTCCCCAAGAAAGATCTTAGTGACTACTATACCCACAAATGCTGGGGGCAGAGGGACCATCAGCAAGGTCCTGATGGAAATAAGTAGAATTAGCCCGTTTAAGATATTCACCTTCAAAATCTCTTTGCCCTTTTAATGGATGGGAAATTCATGACTCATAGGGAACAATATTCTCTTTTCAAACTAAGAGATGGAGTTTTCTGTAGAAAATTGTGCCTGTTAAATTTAATTGTCACTCCAACCCTAAATGGTTAGTTTAATGTGTCACCCTGGCTGGCTATAATTTGGTCAAAGGCTAGTCTCCATGTTGCTGTGAAGATATTTGTGAATGTAAGTAACTTTTACCATCAGTTAACTTTGTGTGAAACGAATTATCTTTTTTTTTTTCCTTTCTTTTTTTGAGACAGCATCTTACAGGGTCTTACCTTTTTGAGTAGAGATCCTGAACTCGCTCTACAGTCCAGGCTGGCCTCTAACTTGTGATGGTCCTCCTGCCTCAGCCTCATCAGTGCTGGGATTAAGGCATGTGCCAACACACCCAGATGAAACGGGTTAAATACATCTAGGGCTGGGGTGATAGTCCAGTGGTAGTGTGGTGTGCTTTGTATGTGCAAGGTTCTGGGTTTGATTCCCAGCACCACACACACCCCTATTTATTTCTCTTATCTATCTATCCATTTGGAGGTCTTGTTTCTCTGGAAAACAGTGACCAACCTAGCACCTACTATGTGCTAGTCACTATGTTAATCACTGAGGACCAGACAACCTCCTGAAGGAATGGCCTCCCTTTAATGCAGAGGAAAGAACAGCACTTCTAGAAGGGCTATTAGAGTGACAATTAAGTGCTGAGGAAATACAGAGCTGACTGATTGTGCCTGGGGAAGTGAAGAAGTGCTGCTTCTAAAGGCTGGTTTCATCTGAGGACTGATGACCAGGTCGAGGAAGTGTTATCCAGGGAAAGGCATTAAAATTTCCAAGCCCAGGGCTCTTAGGATCTAAGGATCTATCCTAAGGCCCAGGGGCAGACAGGCATGATGAAGTACTTTAAGACCAAGACAGAGAAGACAGAGACCAAAGTGTGCAGAGTGTACTGCACACTTTTGACAGGGGTCAAAACTTTTTAGCCGAGATCAGTTGTGAAGTTTAGAATTAAGTGCTGACTGAGACTTTGAGATGAAAGGCAAAATAAGCATTATTTCCACATAGACAAAAACTCTTCATTTTGTAAATACACAGAATAATTCAAGAGAAGGCAGCTCTTCATTCAACAAAACTTTCAGTGAGTATGTACCATAGGCCAGGAAATGTTCTAGGAACTGGGAAGTAGAGCTGTATATAAGATACAGTTTTTAAGTTCAGGGAACATTCAGTCTAGGGGGTAGACAGAAAGTAATTTTATGTACCCTAGCACACCCCACCCTGGAACTGAATCACAGGGAGATCAAGCTCACAGTGTCATCCATCTCTTTTCAAATTCTTCCTATTTTTAGAAACCCTCGTGGTATCTATTTTTACCTTCATGTTGTACTTTGGATCCCTTTAAAATGTCTGTTGTTGAGGGTGCTGCTACCAGGGAAACAAACCTTTGGTTACCCACTCGCTCCCACTCTACCTCTATGGAACACCAGCCTCTAACCCAGGTGTCCCAGGTAGGGGTTTCACAGATGTATACTATGTAAAAAAAAATTAAAGCCAGACATGGTGGCATATGCCCGTAATCCCAGCACTCAAGAGGCTGAAGCAGGAGAATTTCAAGTTCAAGGACAGTCTGGGCTACATAGCAAGCTCAAGTGAGGCAATTCAGTGAGGCCTTGTCTCTAACTAAAAATTTTCAGAGAGAGAATCAAAATGGTGGATAAATATTAATAAGGATGTGGGGCATAAGAATATAGTCTACAAGTCTTTGGGGGAGGAGGGCAAAACGGCAGTACTATACGTACTCAAATATAATGAATGTACTCCCTATATCCCAGCAACTGCACTTCAGGTAAAAACACCTAGAGACATTCTCGCAAGTGAAAGTAAGCTTGAGGCCATGTGTATAAGGGTGGTTGTTATTGATGTTTATATGGTAGAAGGAAGTTTAAAATATCAGGAGACTGGGAGAAGGGCCTCCACCCAACAGTTAAATGCAACTTCCTTGATTTATAACAACACAGATTTTTAAAGTGTTGGGCTGAGTTTAAAATTTGATAGAAAAGCTTGGCATTGTGGTGCACACCTGTAATCCTAGAACTTTTTGAGACTGAGGCAAAAGAATCACAAGTTGGACCCCAGGCTGGAAAATTTAGTGGTTTAGTGAGACCCTGTCTCAAAATTTAAAAAAGGGTTGGGGATGTAGCTCAGTGTGAAGGCCCTGGATTCAGTCCCCAGTACTATCAAGACAAAAAAAATAGAGGGCTGGGATATAGCTCAGTGATAGAGCACCTGCCTAACACACACGAGGACTTGGGTTTAATCCCTAGCACTGTAATCAA
Source organism: Hystrix cristata (assembly GCA_004026905.1). Taxonomy (NCBI): domain Eukaryota; kingdom Metazoa; phylum Chordata; class Mammalia; order Rodentia; family Hystricidae; genus Hystrix; species Hystrix cristata. Next base: position 15,670 of record PVJO010011942.1, on the reverse strand, counting down.
TCAATCAATCAAAAATAAAGAAGTCTCTGGTAAAAAAAAATACTGTTCATTTAAGTTCAGAGATTATATATTAATATATCAGAATGGCTGTGTGATATCATAATATACACTTTTTGGTTATGGTGCCTGGCTCCTGGTTCATAACTTTCCTCTCCAGGCAAGCCATAGAAACTAGAATTTCTGTTCCTTAAGGGAATTCACAGAAACTCTAATCTTTCTCCACTTTCTGCCTTGGAGCTGATCATGAGGAAATTCTCTGACCTACCTCGACTGACGATAGATCTAAGACCGCCATTTCAGAAAGGGTCCTGTCCTACACCTGGGAGGAAGGATTGTCAAGAAGAATCTGAACGGCCAGCCTTTCCGGAGTTTCCACTCATTCTAACAACATGATATCTGATCCCATTGTGCTATGGTTGTCTGTGTTTTAATTGTGCCTGTGCAAGAAATCTCCATAATAATCCAATAGGACAGGATTCAAAGAGCTTCTAATTAGCTGGAACATGTGGAAATTTCCAGAGTGTGGTGCATCCAGGGAAGGCACAGGAGCTCCTTCCCACATGTCTGTCTCTTTTGGTTTGTATCCTTTGTAATAAACCAATACATGTTAAGTATTTCCCTGAGTTCTGTGAGCCACTCAAGCAAATTAAGTGAGCCCAAGGATTGGTTCATAGGAACCCTATACCTTGTTAATCAGAAGCATGAGTAGCCAGCACTTGGGAGGTTGAAGCAGGAGGATTGCCATGAATTGGGGTCTAGCCTGAGCTACAGAGTGAATTTAAGGCCAGCCTGAATTACATAGTGAGACCCTGTATCAAAATAAATAAATAAAGTAAATAAATAACTAAATAAATAATCTCATGGGTAAAACAACCTGGGACTTGCAATTGGTATTAAAAGTGGAGGTGAACTGTAGTCCCAGCACTCTGGAAGGCTGAGGCAGGAGGATTGCAATTTTGAGCCCAGACTGGCCAACTTAGTGATGTAGTGAGCACCTGTCTCAAAATTTTACAAAATTTAAAGTGGTCTGGAGATGTAGCTCAGTTGCAAAGACCCTGGGTACAATCCCCAATAGCACAACAAGTAAAGAAAAAAAAAGAAGAGTGAGAGGAGGAAAAAGAAAGACCCTAATCTGCAGAACTGATGTTATCATCTCAGGTAGATAGTATCAGAACTGAAGTAGAGGATATTCACCTGGTGTCCACTGCACAATTGATTGCTTATCTGATATGTGTGGAAAAATCCCTACATATCGGTCTCAGAAGTGATTTGTGCATTTGTTCTGTGAACATATTATAGGAGGAAGTAAGCCTGAATTTGAGTTGACTTTTCCTTCCATGTCTTCAGAGGTTGGCCATCAAAGGAAGAAGGAAATGGGAGTAAAGAATTTATCAATCAAATGAGGCATTTCAAAAATTAGATTGTTAAAAAGAAACATGAAGTTGTGTGAATTCAAATTCTTACTTACAATCTGCAGAAACCAACTCTGGTTGATTTAATCATATAAAAGCCAAAAAAGGAAAGACCACTGGATAGCTCACTGAATCACCCGGAGGGTCTAGAGGGATCAATCAAATCACAGGACAGAGTTGATTGCATGAAGACACCACAGTCTCTGGAAACTAGATCATTTGCACTGCCACATTCCCACCCCAGGGAAATGTCTGATGTTCCTGGAGCTATGGATTCATTGCTCAGGGCAGATCCACTGAATGACCAAATTTACGTCATGGATAGTGTTCTAGCTGCAAGGGAAGCTGGCTGTTGTGGTTTAGATCTAAAACATTCCTCAAAAGTCTCATGGGTTCAGAGCTGATGCATTTAGGGAAGTGATTGGGTTGTGAGGATTTTAACTTCTGCAAGTAAATTAATCCAGTGAGAAACTCATTAGCTGATGGGATTATGGGAAGGTGGGCCCTAATTGGGTGAGGGTGGTCACAGAGATGTGTCTGTGAAGTGTTTTGTAACTTGTCTCTAGATTCTTTCTGGTTCTTCTCCTGATCTCTGCTTTCTGGATGCTGCAAGGTGGGCAGCATTCCTTCATGTGTCCTTGCCATGATGTCTGCCTTGGAGCCAGCTTACTGAAACCTCTGATATCATAAACCAAAGTATTTTCTCCTTTAAATTGCTCATGTCAAGTATTTTCTCCTAGCAAATGGAAATACTGACTAATACACTGGCAATGCCTTAATTTTTTGGCTCCATAATGGGACATAGTGTTTGCCTCCCCCACAATTTATAGAGAAATAATTGAGCATAAGAAAAGGGTTCCATGCTGAGCAGCTAAAAAGATGGCAAACACCCACTGTGGAAAATGTGGCTAAAAGTGACGACTTCTGTACTGAAAATTATATGACCCAGTACCGCCCCCCCAAAAAAAAGAAAGAAAGAAAATTATATGAGTTGATTGAATTTCCTAACTACACTGATAACATTTTCCAGAAGAATTTCAATGAAAGTCTAGGGGGAGACTATAAACAGTAGTAAGTTGGAGAATGAATGAAAGAAGAAGATCTAGCATAATGAGCATGGATTACTAATGCATTTCACTGTAAATGGAAGTTTAGAAAAGTTCATACATAGAGGAAAGGATTTGGTTTTTATTTGTTTCTGTTGTTGTTGTTGTTGTTGTTGTCTTAAAAAAGAGAGAGAGAGATTTGAACATGTTTTAAGGATGAAAAGGAGCTAGTAGAGAAAGATTGCCATGGTTGGGAGGGTGATTCTTAAAAGCCACAGCATAGAGCCCAGGTAGAAAGATTATGCTTAGAATGATGTCGAGAGAGACTGCTGCTTCTGTGAGTGAGCAGCAAGGAAGTCAGGGTGTGTGTGGCTGTGTATACATTTTAAAGCCAGGAAGTGCGGGTGATAAGAGAGTATCTGCTAATAGTCTCTCTAGTTCCTCTGTGAAATAAATAAGCAAAATAACTGAATGTGGGAGGCAAAATTAGGGATGAGCTAGTGGCCTTGATGAGAAATTGTGCAACTGTCTACTGCTAAATAGGAAGGAACTGAACATCTTCAGATAGAGAAATTATTGAAAGATGAGCACAGTTAAAAATAAAAATTATCAATTTGAAACTGTTCAAATCTACCTAATGACTGGTTTTTGTTCTGCAATATTCTGCTACCCACGTGGAAGCAAAAATGACCAATACTGATTTTGTCCTATGGATGTGCAGGGCCGGTGCAGAAACACAGCAGGACGTGATCCTTGAGCTGCCTCATGAGAAGGTACTTGAAGCAATAGTCCATCAGGCTAGAGATTAGCTAATGAAGGAAATGTGGCCAGGAAGGAGAAGACAGAGGGATACATGCATACACATGTGTATAGCAGCACAATTCACAATAGCTAAATCTTAGAAGCAGGCTATATATCCATCAACAGATAAATGGGTAAAGAAAATATGGTTTTTATACCCGATGTGGCTACTCTGCCATAAAGAAGGGTAAACTTGAGTCATTTGTAGGAAAATAGATGCACCTTGAGACCATAATGTTAAGTGAAATAAATCAGACACACAAGCTTAAATACCACATGGTCTCTCTTATATGAGAAACCCAATATATAAATAAAATACAAAATAAAAGATAAACAAAAGGAAAAGAGAGAGAGAGAAAAGTTATTGTAATACAACATGTCTAATGTATCTAAGTATACCTCGATTTAGTATAATTGTTTTATGTGTTTTGTATGTTTTTTGGTTTGTTGTTCTGGCTATTAATCTTTTTATGATAATTAACTTGATAAAGACTTAAAAATAAATAAATCTGATGCTGGAAAAAGAGAAAGAAAGAAAAAAATTGTATCAGAGATAGGCAAAGCTATGGTAAAGAAGTGGCAACACTACTAGATCAGCGAAATATAACCACAATCTCCAGGGTCCACTGGTTTGGTTGTTTTGGGTTTTTTGGTTTTGCTTTGTTTTTTTGAGACAGGCTCTCACTATGTAGTTTATACCGGCCTTGAACTCACAGGCTGGCCTTGAACTCGTGGTGATCTTGCTGCCTCAGCCTCCAGAGTGCTGGGTTAACAGGTATGTATCACCATGCCAGAGAGGGGTCCACTGTTAACACACCTAAAGAAAGAATGTGTTTATCAGACTGCAATTGAAATGATAAGTTAAGCCTGAAAGGGAGCCAGTAAATTCCCTGACCCACACATAGCCATAATCCTGCTCTTTATCATAACTGGATGGCACTGACCATAAAGGTCATCCGACTGATTCTCCTTATGCTAATTCTATGTTCTCTATTAATTATCCCATTAGATTCTGGCTCCCCAGAGATTTTGCAGATAAGACAAAACTATGATCAGCCACACAACTACTTTGGTTGTGATAATTATAGATCTCATTGTTAACTAACAAATGGGCATCATAGGCACACATACTGTAAGTCTGGCCAAAGGGAGTCAGTCTTTCATAATCCAAACATCTCTGGACAGCCTAAGAATTTCAGAAAGTGAAAAACTGAATGTCCCCCAGAAATCAGTGACCATAAAAGACAGTGACCATACGAAGTTGGGTTGGGGTGACAAGCAGTCCTTTCATAACTCTCCTCTGATCTATCACCCTCCTCCAAGGCCACCTCTGATTTAGGATGTAATGAACAGCAGCAACAATACGGCTTCTCTGCCTAACCAGAAGTACAGATTGATGGTTACACTAACAAAGGTGAATACTGCAGTGATTCATGATGATACAGTGCTGCTTAAGGATAAAAACACTGTACACGTGTAGGCCAGTATGGCATTTGTAAAGCATTATACAGGGCAAAAAAGGGGAAAGAAATATTCTCTGATCATAAAATAATAAGGAAATGAACAGATTCCTTGCCATTTTAATATGACAAAGTTGATGATTTTGGTAACTAGGCATCAGTTAATACCCTCATCGAGACTCACTACAGTGACATATGCTGCACAATGAAGTCTTTCTAGAGCTGTAACTATTATTCATACCACTGAAACTATGTAAGCAATACACCAAATAGCATGCTCCTGGTAGGTAGGAATGGAAATTTATTTGCTTCTTTTATTTTTTATTTTTGGATGCTGGAGATTGAGTCCAGAGCCTCACACATAATAAACATGTACTCTACTGCTGAGCTAAACCCTAGCCCCCATCTGCTTCTTGTAAATGTATTCATTAGGGCTTGTTCTTTGCCTTCCCACTGGACAGGGATTGAAGAAGACCCTGTGGCTTTTCTTATTATCCTTAGGTAACACAAGGTCCTCTGGTTAAATTTTAAGGTAGCAGCCTCAGGTAGTAATTAAAACTTCAAACTGAGTGTGAAGCTGTTGTCCTTCCTCCCAATTTCTCATATTTTATCAGCCTCTCTCCCTTCTTTGGGTTTTTGTTATTCTTTCATCTTGCTGACCATGTTTCCAATGTTCCCAAGAAAATTATTTGAGAGCAGGAAAATTGATACCTGAGCTATCTTGGTTAAGTAATGTAGTCGGCACTCTTTGGAAGGGCTAGATAATCAAAGCTGTGCCTTTCCCTAACGGGTGCTTTTGTGAGTTCTTTGGAGATCGTGAACACCAGGGTCCTAGCACAAAACAGCATTTGCCCAAGACTGTTCAATCAGAAAGAAGCTCTAAGGAGGGACCTGCTTATTCAGGGTGCACAAGGTCAATGGAATACAGAGAACACCATGTCATGTACAGATTTGTAGTAATGGAAAGAATTCACCCCAGACATGAAAAGGCAAGAGAAGGAAATAGTAACATCAGAGCACAGTGAGGGCCAAGACTGTGAAGAAGAAGCTGCCTGGAACACTCACCAGCAATGAAGGGAGCTGAGTATAGGAGTTTCCGGGGCAGGGCCTCCTGGGAGAATAATGGGCATCGGAGGATGCTGAGAATAACCAGCACACATCCTGAGCTGTGAACATCTCACCTCAGCTTCCCCCAATGAGGCCAAACGCATCTCTGTTGGGCTCACACTCTCTTGACCCTTTGGGAATTCATCTGTAACGTTAACCACTTCCCTCTGTAGAGGTCCACAGAAAATGTTCACAAATGCAGAATTTACTATTTTTACATAATACAGTATTGCCTGTAATATTTACTATTTGACATAGGACATTCAATGTCCTTTTACAGATAATATTTACCATTCACTGAACTACTTCGTGCCAGGCATTGTAGGGTGTGCCTGCATGCTTTCTCTTTAAACCTCCCATAGCTCATCGAGGCAGTTCTTATTTTTGTTTAAAGAGATTGATGACTAGAGGAGAGAGATGGGAAGAAAAGATTCAACTAGAGAAGTTAAGTGACTTATTCAGGCCGCAAAGAGTTCTGTACTAAACTGCATCTAGGGACCAGGAGAAAATAATACTTCTTGATGTATCATTTGTTTTGCTTTTACATCCTGCCACATCCTTGCCGCTGGTATCAGTATGTTTACCTTGAACATTGCAAACAGCTGAGGTTGGCGCTGAGCTCTGACAGCTCCACTGGGAATTGCTTTGCGTCAGGCTGGTTAAAGAAACCAAATCCTTTGTGGCTTCCTTAATTGTTGGCTCATGCTGTGAGCCCATTGGTTGTTTTATCGGGAGCCTGTCAAGGAACAACTGGCCTTCTTACTTTCCCCTGGGTCTAAGGGTTCTTTCATTATGACATAATCTATAGGGCACCTCCTAAGGGGTATGGGTAGCATAGGTATAGCTATTTAGTTCAAGAAAATTCTGAAATTGAGATGTCCTACTCTTATCAAGAGATTTATTTTCATCAACAAGTTGTCTCCCTACCCAGTCAGCTCTTTAGGGGATCTCAATCTGTGCCCATGCGTTCAGCCCTTGGGGAATTCTCTAGTGCCAGCCCAGCGCCCCAGGTTTCCACTTGGAAGGCAGCTGTCTTGGGGTGATTTCAATATGAAGTGAAGTGATAATCCCTAGCAACTTTCTTCTGGTATCTTAATTGAACCAAGACAAACTCTGCAAGAGTAAGGCTGTCTTACCTTGACTGCCAGGTTACACCTGGTCTAAGTAACACCCTCTGTTGAAAATGAGGAGAACTCAAGCCAATTATGATGTGTGGTTGAACCCAGTTGATCAATTCCCAGGAGCCTATATCTAAGCAGCCTTTTTTGTTTTGTTTTGTTTTGTTTTGGATTTTGGTTTGTTCTTTTTTTGTGTGTGTGCGCCAGGGATCAAACTCAGGGCCTTGAACTTGCCAGGCAAGCATTTAAACCACTGAGCTAAATCCCCAGCCCTTTTTGATTTTTTTGAGACAGCATCTCACCATGTAGTTCAGGCTGGCCTTGAATTTACTATGTAGCCCAGGCTGGTCTCAAACTTGCAGTGATCCTCTTGCCTCAGCCTTCCAAGTGCTGGGATTTACATCTGTACACTAGCCACTTCAGGCTTCAAGCAGCCTTTTTATTTATTGCTTTCTTTCTAGTAAGTCTTACGGAGTTTTACTCAATATTGCTTTATTTTGTTTGGTTTTTGTGGTTGTGTGTGTGTGTTTTGGGGTGCATTTTGATTTTGGTTTGGTTTTCTTATTACAGGGTGTCACTATGTAGTTCAGGCTGGCTTTGAACTCACTGTGTAGCGAAAGCTGGCCTTTAGCTCCCAGCAATCCTGCTTCAGTTTCCTGAGTGCTGGAATGAAAGGAATGCACCACCCCTTCTGGTTTACTCAGTCTTGTTAAGCACAACTAGAGGCTTTCCTTTCTTTTTTTCCAAAAAGCTGTAAAGTGTTTTAATTTTTATTTTTTGTGATGCTGAAGATCAAACCCAGGACCTCACACATGCTAGCAAGTGCTTTACCACCAAGCTACACCTCCAGCCCAAAGTGCTCATTTGATTTAATAAGCAAATGAAATTACTCTTTCTTGTAAGGGTAACATTTTTTTAACACAGTTTTACCAGCTGGGCGTAGTGATGCACGCCTGTAAACCTAGCACTTGGGAGGTTGAGGCAGGAGGATCACTGAGAGTTCAAGTCAAGCCTGGAATACATAATGATTCAAAGCCAGTCTGAACTACATAGCAAGACCCTGTCTCCAAAAACAAAAAATAGTTTTACTGTGATATAATTTATATACTGTAAAATTCACCCATTTAAAATATATAGGTTGATACATTTGACACCTGTGATCCTGGCACTTGGGAGGCTGAGTCAAGAGATCATTGTAAATTTGAGGCTGGCCTGGGCTACATAGATCCTATATCCAAAAAAAAAAAAAAAGAAAAGAAAAAAAGAAAAGAAAAAAAATGATATGGAACATCCCATCACCTCCAAATGCTTCCTCAGGCCAGTTTATAGTCATCTTCCTACCCCAACCCAGGCCCAGAAAATCTGATCGCTGTCACAATAGCTTTACCTTTTATAGAATTTCAAAGACAAGTGAAACTTGTCTTTCTCTTAGCAGCTCTTAAGAGTCCTAAACATCTTTTCCAATATCAGCAGCCCTTTCCATCTCGCTGGCTGTAGTACTATATGGAATAGAATTATTTATCATATTTTGTGTGTATATTTTTATATCACAATATATTTAGTCATTTATCAGTTGGTGGACATTTTGATTATTTCCAGTTTGGGACTACTGTGAATGTTTGAGTACAAGATTTTGAAAGGATAAATGTTTTTATTATTCTTGAATAAATACTAGTTAGGTTGCTGGAATATTTAGTAAATGTATATAGGTGCTGGTGTTTTAGCTCAGTGGTTAGAGTACTTGCCTTGCAAACACCGGGCCCTGAGTTCGATCCCCGGCACCAAAAAAAAAAAAAAATCACAACAACTTCCCAAAAGGCCAGGCCCATGTTATTCAACCTGTCCTTTAGCTATGCCTAAATGACCCAAGGGAAGAGGGTGCTGACCTATTAGGTTCTTTCCTGAAGACTTTGAGAATTTAATCAGAGACAGAAAATAGGAGGACCAGAGTCATCTCTATCAATGTTCAAAAGAGAACCCCACTCACTCTTCCTGGTTCCAAGGACTGACTCTGATATCACACAGGGTCTTGAGATTTGACTGTTCAAATCTTCTACAGTTACATATTTAACATGTACAAGGCCCTATGTTCAACTCCCAATACCACACATACACTGAAAAAGCTAATGGAAGACCCATTTCTGATGCTTGCATCCAGCATGAGCCTGACCCTTATCCAGTGTTCATCTGAACTCAGTGTATCCCATTCCTGATCCAGAACCTCTTTTGTGCACTTAAGTAGCCAGACCAAATAGAAAAGCATGATGCACACTTGTACCTAACAATGACAGTTCCAGTCTATCTAGAGAACAATAATTTTTGGAACTTCTTTCAGTCATAGTAATGTTTTGGTTGTATTCATTTACCAATCCATCCATCTTTCCATATACTCATCCATTTATCCATCTGTATTGAAAATCTCAACATGCTAGCCTCAATCCATGGTCCTGGGGTTACAAAACTATAACAGACACCATCCTGCCTTTCAACAACATAGATCAGTGGAGGAAACTACCATATCAACAAGTAATCTCAGTACAAAGTGCTAAATGTTATAATGGAGATACTAATATGGACAATGAAAACACAGAGGTAGGAGCAAGTAACTGTTCTCAGAAAGGAGATAGGAAAGTCTTCAAGGAGTAACTAATGTTTAAGGTGAATATTGGAGAATGAGAATGAGATTACCAAAAAAAGAAAGGTAGTACTGCTCTAAGAAAGTACTGCAAGAGTTGGGTGTGGGGCTGCGTACCTGTCATCCCAGTACACTGAGAGACTAAGGCAAGAGGATCACAAGTTCAAGCCCAGTCCAACTTAGTGAGACCCTGTCTCAAAATTTAAATTTTTAAAAGTTTTTTCATTTTTTTTGTCTTTTTTTATTAGTACATGTTTGCAGTACATAGTGATTCTATTCATCATGGGGAATGGTATGTGCATGTAACATATCCTAATTCACTTAAAGGGGCAGGATGAAGCTCAGTGTGAGTGTGGGTTCAATTCCCCGGACCAAAAAAAAAAAAAAAAAAAAGGAAAGAAAAGAAAACACTTCAAGAATGTTAACTATTGAACCTAACAATCATACTGCTGTATGATTTAGCCTATAAAAAATACATTTGTAAAAAATAACTCTGTAGGGGGCTGGGGACTTAGGTCAGTGGTTAAAGTGCTTGCCTAGCAAGTACAAGGCCCTGAGTTCAATCCCTGGCACTGTCTTAGTTACTTTTCTCTTTGTTGAGACAAAATACACTACACCCAAAGTTGAAGGAGGAAAGGTTTATTTAGCTCACAGTTTGTAGAGGTTTCAGTTCACAATTGGCTGGGTCCAAGGCAGGGTGGCAGGGCAGACAGGCAGAAGGCAGCAAGGTAAGTAACAGAGAGAGAAAGAGACAAGCATCTTTCTGTCCCTTATAATTTATCCAGGCTACCTGCCTTACGGTGGGCCACACCCCGCATTCTTAATCCCAGCACCCTTAATCCTAGCAACCTATCCTTGATACCAGCAGAACTATGCCAAACCAATCAGTGGACTAATTTAGTCATCACATACTCTAGATCCAGCCACTTCTGAAAACACCCCACCTATGACCACATGAGGCTTTGGCAGGGCATCTAGACACAAGCCTTATCAGGCAAAAAACAAAAAACTATGTAGAAGATTAAACATTGCATCACTGTTTGTGAGAGTAACAGATTGAAACTGATACATACACAAATCAGTACAGCACAGGTTAAATAAATATGGTATATCCACTTGATAGAAGGCAATGCAACTGTTAAAAAAAACAAGGGAGCTATTAACCAATATGAAAGATCTTTTAAGACACAGTGCTAAGTTAAAAAGGAAAGGTTTGGAACAATACTCCCATTTGTTTTAAACAGGGATATATATATATATTCATATTTGTTGATATTTATAATAAAAAAGCTATATGGATTATATACATCCAATAAAGTGGTTACTATTGGATATGGGTAGCAAAGACAGTGAAAGGGGTAGCAGTGAGACTATTCACTCAATACATTTTTAAATTTTTGAATTACACATAAATATCTATTAAAAGTTGTTTTCAAAGAACACATTGCAAGGAAACACCAAAGTTAGATGCAGGACTCAGAAGACAACACTTTTTTTGGCTAGTCTTTGAGTCAGAAACTTGCTGGCAAAAGAAAATAAAGGAAGAATGTTTTGCTTCACCACCTCTTATGTGGGTAGCAATGCTCTGTTTGCTATCTGTTCTCAGCAATTACATAATGTGAGAAGACCCACCTTTAAAAACACAGGTATAAGTGGAGATCTATGGCTGGTGGGAAAAAATGGCAGAGAAATTTGCCATACATACAGATTTGGCAGGATTTATTCCTTCTTACGTAGGTGGGTTCATGCCATTTAAACAACATTCCTTCTGCCCTACTCCTGAAAGGATATGAAAACTTATCATTGAAAACACTGAGAGAAGAAAACAAATAGAACTGCTGTCTTACTACTTGCACTTCTATAACAAAACGCCATAGACCTGGTGACTTATGAATAACAGAAGTTTATTTCTCTTAATCCTGTAGGCTGGGAAGTCCATGATCAAGATGCTGGAAGACTTTATATCTGGTGAGTGCAGTTTCCTGTCCTAAAGATGATACCATTTTGCTGTCCTTGCATGGTACAAGGGAACAAGGCAGGTCTCTGGAACTTCGTTTATAAGGACACCGTTATGGTTTATATCCAGATGTCCCCCCAAAATCTTATGCTCTCATAGGTGGGGCTTTGGGGAGGTGATTGGATCATGGCACCGTGATAGTCATATTTATTGCTCAATGTGATGTTGGAGGTAAAGCCTGGTTGGAAGAGGTACATCACTGGGGGTGTGGCCTAGAAAGATATATCTTCTTCCTTCCTCCCTTGATCACTCTCTCCACTTCCTCCCCATGCCATAAGCAAGCTTCCTTTGCCATGCCATCCTCCCTTGGAGCCAGCCACCATGGACTGAAACCTCTGCAAACTGTGAGAAAAATATACCTTTCATCTTCAAATTGTGGGTGTTGGATATTGTGGCACAATGACAAGAAAGCAACAAAGGCAGACGCTAATCCTATTTATGAAGTCTCTGCTCTCTTGGATAATCACCTCCCAAAAGCCCCACTTCCTAATATCATACTGGTGTGCTTTGACACAGGCATTTGGGAGGGACACAAACATTAAGACCATAGCAACTGCATACTGTAAAGTTATCTTCCAGTTTAAGAAAAAAAGTCCTCTGAAATTTTGAACTTTAGAAGCTTCCCTTGTAGAGAGTGTAAGATACAAGATTTGGCTAAGGGCATAGCTCAGAGGTAGAACACTCCCCTAGCATGTGTGAGTCCCTGGGTTCAGCCCTCCCTGCTGCAAAGCAAACAAAGAAACAAACGAAAGAACTTACAAGCTGAAAATTTTACTTCCCCAGGCAGTAGGTCTGCAAATGCTATTAGACAGGCACAAGGTAAGTTTTGTTTGATTTTTTTTTGCATTGTTTTTCATTCTTCTAAAACTATATGTACTCCTCTTTAAAAGAAAGATAATCCCATATTAGACATTCTATGCCATCTGATTACTATAAATTTCAGACACTCAAATGAAAGAAGATATAATTAAGTAAAACCTGTACCATTTAAATCAAAGTATCCTCTGAGAGTTACCACTAAAAGTTAAATTTTACATTTTAAAGTTCCAAAAATATTTTATTTTCAATTCGCCAAAGAATGACCAATTGAGGGGACTGGATCATTCTACTAAAACGCAGAACCTTTGTGGGTAGATGACAGTTTCTGTCTGTCCATTACTACTTTCCTTCCTTTGAGGATCTGCTGTTTTCCCATCCATTTGCCAGCTCTGCATGCTGACTCTCACCCCCTGCTCTTACCTCATTGACCTTCTTGTTTAGATCTGGTGGAGCCGCCACAGTACTCAATCATGTGGCCACAGGGCGACTTAGATCTAGACAACATAGCAGCTGATTCCCATACCCTTCACCCTACTCCCTATTCATTTATTCAAAGGAATGGGACTAGCTTGTAGTGGACATGTGTGGCAAATGGGATAAATCATCCCCTTGGGTTGTTGCTATTTATAGGCAGAAAAGAAAGGGCCTTGGTTCTCAGGTGCCCAAATCTGGAAGGACGTGAATATGGAACAGTCCACAGTCATTTTCTGTATATGTACATCCATCAAAAAGTTTGCAAGACTACTCAACCTTTTCACAAACCGTTTTACGTTACTGGCATTAGAAGTGATTTTAAAAATTTAGCACTATGATATTTATTTTCAATTTTAAAAATTTATTTATTTTTGAGATGAGGTTTTGCTATGTAGTCCAGGTTGACCTTGAACTCCCAAAGAACTTCCTGCCTTCACCTGCCAACTATTGGAATTGCAGGCATGTGCCACCACACCTGGCTATTTTTTCAGTTTTGGAAAGAGAAACAAACATAGATAGGCTAATTCAACTTTTGAGATGCAAAAGTATACAGGATAATTTACATAGTTAGAAAAAGACAAAATAGGAACTGGGGATTTAGCTCAGTGGTTAGAGTGCTTGCCTGGCAAGCACAAAACCCTGAGTTCAGGGCTGGGGATTTAGCTCAGCGGTTACAGTGCTTGCCTTGCGAGCAGAAGGTCCTGAGTTCGATCCCCAGCACCAAAAAAACAAAACAAAACAAAAAAAACCCTGAGTTCGATCTCCAGCACAAAAAAAAGAAAAAGACAAAATGGTACTGATTGGAATAGAGAAAAAATTGCATGGAACTGAGGGACTTTAGTTAAACATTGAAAAATTTGGATGAAAAGAAAAAAAAGAAATAATGACCACATATTAGATAGCTGGAATAGTATCAGCAAAACTGCAGAAAGAAAGTCTGCCAGATCTCTAATTTGGCTGAGGCAAAGAGGATCACAAGTTCAAGCCCAGGTTGGGCAATTTAGAGAGACCCTGTCTCAGAAAAAGGCTAGAGGGAGCGGGGTTGGGGATTTAGCTCAGCAGTAGAGTGCTTGCCTAGGAAGTGCAAGGCTCTGAGTTTGATCCCCAGCGCCTCCCCTCCAAAAAGAGTTAAAAAGCTTTTCTCTATATCAGCTGGTTCTCAGTTGCTTTCACTTGTTGTGAGCAAGATGCGTCTATGGCAGTGGCAAGTTAGACAGAACTCTCATGAACGAAGGCTAATTCAATTTTGACAGAATTTATTATCAATGCCTCTAGCATTCAAAACAATGTAATCAAAACACTGCGAACATAGAATCACACACACAGCACACACGTTGTGGTGACTCGCAGGCGTCACCACCAAGATCCTGGTCCGACTGGCTTGGAGGTGTCCAGCAGAGGTCTATGGTGGTCCCGCTGAGGAACCTTGAGAGGTCTCTGAGGCACCAAAATTCAGGGCAGTTATAGTCTTTTCTGAGTCCACACCCAGCCTCTGATCGGTCATGCCCTTTGGAAATGTTTTTTGAGACAGGGTCTCGCTATGTAGTTCAGAGTTCAGGCTGGTCTTCAAAGATAAATATTCATAAGTGCACACTGATATGATTAAAAGATTGAATAAAGAAGTAAATGGAGAAGAGACAAATCTATCTTAAAGAATTCTAAATAATTATTTCACTTTTTAATTTTTGAGATAGGGTTTTATTAACTTATCAAAGGTGGGCATGAACTTATGATTCTCCAGCCTCAGCCTCCCAAGTAGCTGGGATTACTGAATTCCAAATAATTTATATAGCTCATCCCTGCTTTAGGATTAGTTATATCCACTCCCGCCCCTTGAGTATGTGCCATGTTTAGTGACTTCCTTCCAGAGAGTAGTGTACAGAAACAGAGGGAAAAGTAACTTTACAGTAGAAAGATGCTCCTTGTCTTCCCCTTCTTCTCCTCTTCCTCCTTCTTTGATGCTTTTCTCCTAAGATGGTGGTAGAATCTTATATTAGAGAGTACTGGATTACCACTGAATTCAGCACCAGCCTTTTTAACTTATTGTTTTCAGACATGGTCTCACTAAATTTCCTAGGCTGGCCTTGAACTTGTGATACTTCTGCCTCAGCCTCCTGAGAAGCTGGTATTACAGGCATGTACCACTACACCCTGCTCTTGTTGCTTTTATCAAAGGTAATTTAGACAAATAAAAAGGAACTTTCTTAAAATTTATTTTTAATCAAGAACATGTATTGGTACATTGTACATATAATGATCACATTCATCAGTTATTTTGTACCTGTACATGATGTATATTGGTTTTCCCCCACTCTTCCCACCCCTCCCTTCTGTTCCCTCCTTCCCTATTTACAGCAGGTTTATTCATATTTTTCCATGATTTCCCTTTCCCATTCTTTCCTTTTTTCCCTTCCTGCTTTTCCCCCTTCTCTCTTTCTAGTTCTCATCTCTTTTGAATATTATCTTCTTTTTATACAATATCTATTACACCTCTTTGTCCTTATTTACACTTATGGTTTCTCATATCAGAGAAACAATTCGATGTGTACTCATGAGTGTCTGATTTATTTCATTTAAGAGCATGCTTTCAAGGTACATCCATTTACATACAAATGTCTCTAGTTTATCCTTTTTATGGCAGTGTAGTACTCCATTGTGTAGAAAAACCACATCTTCTTTAGCCATTCATTGGTTGTTGGGCATTTGGGTTGTTTCCAAGACTTAGCTATTACAAATTGTGTTGCTATGAACATGGTGGTGCATACGTCCTTGTGGTATGAC
>PVJO010011941.1:9082-57668 GCA_004026905.1 Hystrix cristata | reverse complement strand
AGAGCCTGGACCACATAGCAACAGCAAGACCCCACTTTAAAAATAAACAAATTAAAAGGGGCTGGGGACGTAGTTCAGTGTGAAGGCCCGTCTATCCTGAGTACCATAAAAAAAACAACAAAAAGCAGTATTTTCCAAAAGTGGCAGGGAATACAGGAGGAAATACAAGCATATTTAAACAGTTTAACAGAGATATACTGAAGAAGTATAGTGGGAAAAAAAAATATCTAAAACCAGTGGAAAGTAGCAGAGTATGAAGAATTACCCTCAGCAAGAACAAGCTTCTCAGAGACAATGCCCAGCAGAGTTTTAACCCACTGAATTAAGCAGAAAGTTGGGGATACAAGTTAGGGTTGACAACTTTTTAATCAAATTTTTCCACCAGTATCAAGGATTGAATCCAGGGCTTTAGTACTAAGCACCAACACTCTCCCTTTTCTGCCCAGTCCGGTCTTGAACTTGTGGTTCTCCTACCTCAGTTTCCCAGAATGCCGGGATTTCAAGCATGTACCATAATGCCTGGTTTCAATCAAACTTGGGGGTGTGTGTGGTCCTGGAAATTGAACCTAGGGCCTTGAAACTGAGCTACATCCCCATTCCTTTTCTGAGACAGGACCTTACAAAATCACTGACTCGCCTGAGCTGAGCTAAAATTTATGATGCTCCCGCCTCAGTCTCCTAGAGCACTAGGAAAACAGGCATGTGCCACTACGTGTGACTTAAACTACACTTTCCAACAATCACCAACATTTAACAAACTAAACGCACTTCCAAAGCCCCTAGGTTCCAGGTTTAAGTTGGTGCACTCCCTAGTCCTCCCAAAGGCTATTCTGCCTTCCACCCTGCTGCCAACAGGTTCACACCTGTCGTCTTTTCACCATACATTGCCTTCTTCCTTTCCTTATCTGTCAACTACCTCTTAGCCTTCTAATTACTACTTTAACTCTAGGTACCATAATCTTCTGGTTTCCCTTTACTCATTTTCCTTTCCACTACTTCAACCCCAAAGCCACCCTACTTTCTCAATCCTTTCATGCATGTCAACAGCCTTCCCTTAACCTCAAATCCACTACTGAAGAGAACTCGGGGTGTGCGCGGGGTCAGGATATTAGTGACTGATAGAACAAAAACCTCACTACAATGGAAGCCTAGAGTTAACTTAAAAAGGTGTAAGCATGCTGACCTAGAGGTACAGTAACTGAAAAACAAAAATGGAGACATTTAGAAGCTGTTGGTCTGCCAGAAGCAGTGGCCCACAACCCCCACAGCTCAGGCAGTGGTGACAGAGGCGCAGGAGTGCACTGTTGGCCTGGGCACCTTAGCCAGACCCTGCCCCCACCCCAGCTTAGGATGTGCAGCTTGTGGGTAGAGTGCCCCTGGGTTTGGTACTGTGTACACACACACACACACACACACACACACCCCTATGGAATACAAGTACAAAGCAAAGCAACAGTTTTTATGAACACCTACCACTGATTTTTAAAAAGCAGAGTATTTAGAGAAACAACTTTTCAAGTGAGGAAGTTCAACCATACTAATCAATTAAAAAGAATACTATACTGCTGGTCTTGGTGGCTCATGCCTGTAACTCCACTACTCAGGAGGCTGAGGCAGGAGGAACTCCAAGTTGGAGGCCAGCCTGGGCTACATAGTGAGTTCAGGGCCACTTAGTAAGACCCTGCCTCAAAAAGACAACAAAACCAAACACACTGAGTTCAAGGCTAGAGACCTTGTCTCAAAACAAAAAAATTTAACACAAGGCCCTGAGTTCGATTCCCAGCACCAAAAAATAAATAAATAAATAAATAAATAAATAAATAAAAACTATCCTGAACTTCTTTGAACCTTTTTTGGGGGTGCTGGGAATCAAACTCAGGGCCTACTTGAGCTAAATACCCAACCTCCTAAACTTGTTTCTTCAAAGTTGCTTTTTGTCATGGCACCTTACTGCTGGGCAGGAGTATGGGTGACTGCACCCGGGGCTTTTGCACTGAGCTATACCCTCCTTTTCTATCTACCTTTTTATGCTTTCTTGATACAGGGTCTTGCTATGTAGTTCAGGCTAGCCTCGAACTTGTAGCTAATCTCCTGCCTCAAACCTTGCAAGTGCTGGGATTACAGGTGTGCACCGCTATACCCAGCTTAATATTTTTTTGGAGACAGGGTCTAAGTGGCTCAGGCTAGGCTCGAATTTGCAATCCTCCTGCCTCAGCCCTGCCAGCATTACAAGCTTGCGCCACCATACCCAGCAAAACATGTACAACCTTTTACATCTGACCATCTATTACTGCTCAGGCAAAGAGGAGGGCTCACTGAGTGACCCTTGATTATTACATTTAGAAGTATAGCCTTCCAACATGAAAAGAGCACTTCGTTCTGCTTATTCCAGGTCAAGAACAATTCCATCTCCAGGCAACAGAAATCCGTAGGCCTGCTGTGAGTTGGTTATGAATACCCTAAAGACAATCAGTTTTGCCATGTGAAGTAATTAGGACAAACTCTGACAAATATAGCCTCTGCTAATTATCAGTATTAATGGAGGGATAATCCATAGATAATTCCAAATCACTACAGTTATTTTATTTTTTAATGGTACTGGGGACGAACCTTGCACATGCTAGGCAAATGCTCAACCACTGAGCTACTCTAGCAGCCCATCTTCGATTCTGCAACAGATCTAACAAAGAACACCTACTCACCAAGCCTCCCTGTTGGTGATTTCAGGCTGGCCACTCTGAGCTCACCTAGCTGAGCTAGGACTTAGCATTACAATTATATTAAAAGTCTGTACAAATGCATTTAATATTTTTACAGCTACATCACTTCATGTGAACTTCACAAATATGTTATAAAATACTAGGCAAGTATTTTACCCAAATGAAGAAACAAAGGCTCAGAAAAGCTCTGGCTCTATGATCCAGAGTGAAAAATGGGATTAAAACCCAAGACTTTCTCATCACAGTGCTTTGCAACTATCCCAAAGAGACCTATGTGCAATATGGAAAAGGAATAAACAGTATCGCTTTAACTACAACTAGCTCTGGATTAAAACCTGACCAAATAACATTCTATTTAAAAATAACTTTAATTAGAACAATCTCAACCTATTTTTAACAAAGATCTGATACAATTCATCATTTAAGTGATAGTATGCCCATCACTATGAAATCTGTCAAAAATTATCTACCTAGTTCTTTTTAAAAATAACATGAAGACTTAACTGTTCAGAGATGAGTACCCACAAACAAGATATAAACCATTTTCAGGGGGAAATATGCATGCATTTATTTTTAAGAATTCCCAATAAGGGGGGGAAATTCAACATCTTTAAAAATGTGTTTATTTTTTTTTTTAAAAAACCAGTTGTGTACAAAAGTGTTTTGTAGTTTTTAATTCTCAAGACAAATGCCCAGCCCTCCACCCACAGCCCACCCTGCTTCACTGGTGTTTCTGGTGACCCACCCATGTTCCCCTTACAGGAAGTTAATGGCTCAGAACAGACCCTCCTACAGAATTTATCATCACTAACAGAATGTTTAGAGCAAAGATCTAGAGAAGCTAACAAGCAAGGTTCTTTCTCAGTGAGGTTAATGAGAATCCCTACAATGGCAGTACACTTCCAGCAGACACCACAACAAAGCACCATCAATCGCTGAAAGCTAAAAAATAGATTATTATTTTCAATAGTATTTCATTTTCTATTGGAAAATTCTTTTAAATAACATTAAATAAGTCTCTCTTCCCCCAAAGAAATAGTCTAGCTTTTATTATGATGCCTGTAAAAAGTAGGTTACAGCAAGCAGATAAGGATCGTTCACAGCACAGTGCAATGACTTCTATCCACTCACCCTCAGAACCAAACCAGTAAGTTATGCCACACCTGATTCTACATAGCAGCATGGTCAAAATAACCAAGCAAAAGGTGGCACATTCACAACTTACATTTTTAGGTGATGATGCAGGTTTATGAGGTTAGATCAGTCCAATAAAGCAGTAACAAAGCAGGACAAGGGAGTTATCAACACTCCCCTATCCCTATGCCACAAGATTTTTCATCTGTATTGCAAATACATGTGTGACATCATTTGGAGACCCTAAAGAAAAGTCACACTTTGTTTGGAAAAGGTCTATTTATCAGTATACTTCAAGCTGCTGTCTTCACAGAGATAGCAACCAGCTAGCTGGTAGTGTTTCAATTGGTACTAAAAGAATAGAAATGTAACTTTTTAAAATCAATTATTTTGTACCCTGAAATTGAAATTTCTTGGAACTAGAAAAAGTGATTAATTACAACATCGGCTTGTAAAAATCCATGAAATAAAAGTTAACTGTAAACAAACAACTTCCTTTTCCATTTCTAAACATTGTTCCCGCCTATGTACAAGAACAGTATACCTGACTTCAGCTATTTTCTGCCAGATTCATCTGAAATCTTTACACTAGAACAAAAGTTATTTTCTGTATTCCTATACAGAATTAGTAAAACATTACCATACTTCTACTGCAGCGTTTTAAAAGGTCAAAAATCAGGCATACACTTAGAGTCTAGATCTTGCTTTTCACATTAGCAAACTTTAGGAAGCAGCCTAAAGATTAATATGCTGCATTCAGTAGTGCATACATAAGCAAACTCTAACTGCCAATTCTTACACACACTTAAAAAAAAATTATTTTGCATAGTTTTAAGTGCCATCAACAATCACAAATGAGAAAAACTTTGGAAAAAAGACAAAAAACTCAATCTTACTTTCACTTCAGAGCTTAATTTTCTCAGAAACAAAATACTCAGATTCCAAACATTTATATATCCTTGGAGGTGTTTTCTGTGTTTACATGAGCCATCGTCACAATTCTAAACATTTCAGCGCCAACTCAGAGCACCAAATTTAGCAGCAAGTTCCTCAAATATTTATATACTACTGTATGTTTGAATCTTATACTGCTATTCATTCATTCACTGGTCGGTACTGACATACTATACAACTAACTGTTTCTTCTTTGCAGTTAGGCGCATATTCAGGAAACAGACCTGATTATAATAAAAGCCTATTAAGAGTATCAGTGACTTCCAGGAAATCTGCCTGCTCTAAATGGGATTTAATTCTTGTTTTAGCAGTAGTTTTTGAGGGCTCTTAAAACTGATAAATTCTAAAACACCAAGAATTATAAAAAGAACTTTCACCAGGGTACTTTTTCCCTAGGCCTGAATCTTTAGTGTCCTTTCCCCAAACACATTTAAGACCAGGGAAAAAAGTAATTGCCTTAGTTTCTGTGTTTGGGGAGCTAAATCTACATGTAGGGGGTCAGGGGGGAAGACAGTGAGAAATGTACAAGGAAAGAAAGATTATCATCACATTAAAGGTAAATAAATTTTATAATGAAAAATTCATTATATAGAACCTGTCAAACTAAATATTGTACTTTCTGATTTCCTGGGCACTGGACCTTAAGTGCAATCAGATGAGTAGATACTCAGCCAAGATATGCGCCAGTGTGCATAAAAATTGAAGCAGAATATAGCTGCCTCCAGGAGTGGAGTATGTGATGCTTGACATTAGTAACCACTGAGTTCTTTTTCTCTTCTGTCTAACCACAGACAATTAAATATACCCTGATAATATAGGCAAACATTAACAGGATGTGTTTGATATTTTCAAAAATTCAAATATTACTAATATTACCAAGCCACCTCCACTATAAAAAATTAATTCTAACCCAACAAGGGAGAAAAACTGTCCATATTTTCACAAAACCCTATCTTACCTCAAAATTAAAAGTACAAGATTTTAGCTATTTAAAATAAATAAAGAAAAATCTTGTTTCCTTTGGCATCTTTAGAAAGTAACTAAACTGCAACCCATTAAAGGTTGCAGTTATGCTTAGTAAGCAAATGTGGGGGAAAAAACATGGCAATTTGTGTTTAGTATGCAATATATCAACTGTAAGAGATTACTTTTACCTAGGAAAGCCTTCACATCTTTAACATTATGATATATTTAATATTGGTTCTTTTATTGCTTCTAGTATCAAGATTACTGAAAAGTCGAATGAAGTTATACTGACTTAACAGGTTCAAAAATTATTTTCCAAACACTTAATAATTATAACTCAAGATAACTAACGCTTGAAGAAAGAAAACCTTTTATGACTTTCAACATACACTCAGTCTGATTCCATTTTGCTACTTTGCATTGGTCCTCAAAATTTAGTAAGAATTATATTTATATGTATAGAACTGCCTGCATAAATCTACTTCAACCTTCATGAAATGGTTAAATTAAGTGTTTGAGCTTGCAAAACTAATAATTTTCAAACTTCTGAATTTAGAATGAAATGTAACTTTAATATGAATAAAAAGTCTGACTATATACAAGAGAAGGTAAAGTTTTCAATTCTCATTATCAGAAACATCATAAAGAAAGCTAGATTAACACACTTCTATTCCTATGTGCATCTGAAGTATGTACAGTAAAACACCAAAACAGCTTTCATGTGTCAATATGGGGAAGTGCGAGCAAGACTGGCTTTTAGAGTATGTGATAAGCAATTTTCATAAAGCCCAAAACTAGGCTAAAAACTACTGGAAACAGTTGACTGCATTCTTCAACGTTCTCAAAGAAAACTTTATCAATTTAAAAATCAATGTCAAATTCATTGCCAAAACTAAGTCGGGTCCTTTCATTACACGTGGGACTAATGCAACATCAAAAGTATTCACTGTTTTTGCAAGAGAAATATTGACAGCTCCATTCTTATATTACTTACTTACATAGGAAAACCTTCAGTGTTTAAAGAACTATGACAAAACATTCCAAACCCTAGACCTAAAAAGGGAGTCAGGGAGACTTTGCTTGGCACATTTCCCCACTGAATACAGAGAAATCTACCATTATATCATGAGCTGTGTGTGGTAATGGGAAAAGGAGATAAAGTGCCCCAACCTGTCGAGTGGGACGAAAAGGCTCTGAATAGGTCACCATCTTCATTTCTGGATAAATCTCATATTTAAGAATTTTCTAATGCTTAAAATGGTGGTCTTTTCAGCTACCCATCCTAAGAAGTCAAGTACAAGCATGCAAGTAAATTCACAGGCACAGAGGATCCGTGTTAAAAACAGTTAAGGTAGCTGTGATGCAACACCAACAACTCGAATGGCCCTGACACACTCAAAATATTATCTTAATTATTCAAGAAAATCCTGAAGCAAACTCTTGCTAGTCTTGTTACACCGCTAAACACTAAAGTGGCATGGTTTTCCCATGTTTTAGCTTAGCTCAAAGAATTTTTACACTATTACGAAAAAAAAAATTAAAAGTATTTCCCCTTTTTAAATTTACACAGACGTTTAATTAGCTTTATTTACAGAGCAGGGATTTTTTTTTTTCAGTCTCCAATGGTTGCCTAGATAACATCATTAGGCAAGAATGCCAGTTTAAAAGAAATCTATGCAGAATCCTAAAAATAACAGATGTTGATGCTCCTGGAGAAGAGGCAAGCTTGACTATCAGCAGCTCTTTCTATGCCTCAGTTACTCAGAAGCAATTCTGTTGCAGTCTCTACATCCCATGATTTTGAAGACAAGGCCACTATTACTGCATTCTGCAGAAAGAAAAAGGGAACAAAAAAAAAAATCAAATCTCAAGGAAATACTTTAAAAATACTGAATCACTGTCTTTACACTGAGAAATCACACTTTGTTTCTTTTCTATACATTGCCTTGTACTTGCAGTGCATAAAATCTTCAAATACCAACAACTAGAATAAACAAAAAAGAAAAAAATCTGTATTGATTTTAATAACCAAACTTATTTATACAATGAGATTTTCTCTTATTTGTTAAATCACTTTTGCCAGCCAAGGATTTGCAGCAGTAATTTAAAATCAACATATTTAAGTATATATATCCAAATAAACAATCTGTTAAGTACTTACCCTATCAAAGCCCATAGCACATAGGTTTTCTATTTTTTTGGTGTATTCTGGACTAGAAACAGGTGCTCCAGCATACACGTGTGCCCAAAGTCGAGCTGTCTGTTTGAACATTTCAGGATTTTGTTTGTACTATACGGGGGGGGAAAAAATCAATTGACATGATAATATTTTATAATATTCAATACAGTAGCTCACTTCTTAATTGGCTAAGATCCTGCTTTTTTTAAATGAAAGGAATTTATATTGAAAATGTGATGCACTGGGGCTGAGCATATATAGTTCAGTGGTAGAGTGTGCGCTTATTAGCAAGCACCAGGCCATCAATTCAATTCCTAGGACTAGCAACCCTAAACTAAAATAAAATGTGATTGACTTTCCACTGCGAAAAACCCATGTCATTTGTCATTCAAGAAAAAAATTAGGGATTGGGATTTAACTCAGTGGCAGAAGCCTTGCCTAGCAAGCACAATGCCGAGTTAGATCCCTAGCACGAAATTTTAAAAAAAAATGCATTAATGTGAAGCTCTGATTCACAAATTGTATTGATTAAACAAAAACAAAGACAAAGTTAATCCAGGCAGGGCTGGTGTCACATTCCTGTAATCCCAGCATTCTGGGAGGCTGGGGTGGCAGGACTGTAAGTCTGAGACTTGCCTAGACAATTCTGCAAGATCCTATTTTAATTAAAAAAAAAAAAAAAAGGCTAGGCAAGTAGCTCAGTGCCAAGGCGCTGGGTTCAATCCTCAGCCCTCAGCAGCACTCTCACTCCAAAAGTTAATTTACTCTAATCTCCAAATTCAATAAATACAATTAGGAAAAAACTAATATTAAGTGAAGTGAGATATAAGATATATTTCCAATACTGGCCAGCAGCAAACCCTACATAACTAAACACAGAATTACTATAAAATTCTATGAGTATTAGCTAATAAACATGACCAATTTGGGCACTAACCACAGTTTAGACTCAGTGTACAACTAGATCTTGCAGTTTTCCTAGAACTGTGTTAGTTTAGGGAAAATCAAGCAAAGTCCTAACTTACAACATGTTTGGAAACATAATAAGGGGGGGGCACATGCTGGAGATCAACTCAGGGCCTTGTTCTTACTAGGCAAGCGCTCTACCACTGAGCTAAATCCCCAACCCCAATAAGAGTACTTTTAAAAGGCAAAGCTTCACTATGCATTGGAAAACACTAGGATAACCATGTTTACTTTATAAAGTTAAACAGTGTATAAATTCACAGTTTTTTGTTCAATTCACTTTAACATTTCTTTTCAAAATATAAACACTTTAAATATTTTAAGACTGACAAGCATCTAGGACATATTAAAATGTCAAATCTACTTACTATCATTAATTAATAACAAGAAAACAAGTAAAATTATTCAACTATTTTAGGTACTAAAGGAAATCTTTAAATTGAACCTCAACTGATATGAACTCGAAGCTGGAATTCAAGTCATCCTTCTGACCACCCAATATGAATGAGCAGTATTAAATATGAAACACAAAAACAATTCCAGACACTCTGGGCAAATTAACAGAACACATTATCAAGAAGATATACACCTGGGGATTTAGCTCAGTGGTAGAGTGCTTGCCAGGCAAGTGCAAGGACCTGAGTTCGATCCCCAGCACCTCCCCTAAAAAGAAAGTACACACATGGGAAAAGGAGAAAAACTTATAAGAATAGATAATAAAAGGATAGAGAAGTTTGCTAAGAGAGTTTCCTCACAGAGGATGCATGGCAGAATGAAGTAATAAAAATGAATGTGATCTTGGGGCTGGGGATTTAGCTCAGTGGTAGAGTGCTTGTCTAGCAAGCACAAGGCCCTGAGTTCGATCTCTGGCACCAAAAAAAAAAAAAAAAGAAAAAGAAAAGAAAAGAAAAGAAAAATGAACGTGATCTTTAGAAAGCATGAGTTTTAAGAGTAATTTAGCCAGGTGTGATGGTGCACACCTGTAATACCTGCACTCTGGTAGACTGATGCAGGAGGATCCCAAGTTCAAGTGCAGTCTGGGCAATTTAGTGGGACTCTTGCTCAAAGTTAAAACAATAAAAACACCAAACGGTCTGGAATGTAGTTCAGAAAGGGACACAGACAGACAGGCAGATAGACAGAAAGAGAGAAAAACTCCAAAAGCTGTGACTCAGTTACAAAACTAAATTACTGATGGTATCACACAACAACAAACAGATCTGCAGAGCTTAAAATTCCACATTCACTTTTAGCAATTTTGTGTTGCAACATCAAAGGACCATTCACCTAGAGCTGTGCAATTTCCAACATGCTCTTGTGTTCAGAAGTCAAACCTATAGGAGCTGGGGATTTAGCTCAGTGTGAGAGCACTGGCCTAGCAAATGCTAGGCTCTGAGTTCAATCCTCAGCATCCCCATCAAAAAAGTCAAATCTATACATTTTATTAATGTACAGATCATGATATCAGTGTAGATATGATCTACAAGATCCACATGAGTGTATATAATGGAAAGTAAAGGAACAACTTCAGCATCAATTAACTACAATTAAACAGAAAAAGAAAAAAAATTGTAGAAACAAGGAAGGAACAACTTTGAAGACAGAGTATCTCAGAAGTCAAGAGACAGTCAGGAGTGGCAGTGAATGCCTATAATCACAGCACTCTGGGAGGCTGAGGCAGGAGGATGGCAATCTGATCCCCAGCATGGGCAACTTATTAAGACCTTTTTTCAAAACTTAAAAAAAAAATTGCTTTATCTCTTGAGACAGGGTCTCACTCTATAATTCAGGCTGCCTTGAACTCACAGCAATCCTTCCACCTCAGCTTCCAGAGTGCTGGGATTATAGGTGTGCACCACCACACATGGCACAAAATATGTTAACAACTAAAAAGGGCCAGGCACAGTGGCGCACATCTGTAATCTCAGCACTTGGGAGGTTCAGGCAGGAGGATCACCATATATTCAAGGACAACCTGGACTTAGGTAGTGAGATCCTGTCTCAATCAACCAATCAATCAATGAAATAATATAAAATAAAAATTAAATTAAAAAGGGCCTAGAGATGTTGCTCAATGCAAAGGCCCCAAATTCAATCCCCAGTACCACAAAATGGTGTGTGTGTGTGTGTGTGTGTGTGTGTCTGTCCGTCCGTCTGTCTGTCTAAAACATAATGAATTCTCAGTAAACACAAGGGGTTCAAGAAGTGGCTGACAGAATACTTCTTAAGGTGTCAGATAATTTAAACCTTTCAAACAACACAGTTCAACGCTGTCACTGCTGGATGGAAAGCAAACAAGTGGGGATGGCTGCGTTCCCATTAAACATTATTTACAAAACAAGCCAGTTGGGCTGTAGTTTGTTAATCTTTTGCCCTAGACTGACTAAAGATCAAAAAATGAAAAATACTTATTCTGTTCAGCAAATCAGAAAGTCACTGTTAATGCTACTTCACTACTTCAGTATCACAACAGGGAGTCATACTAAAAATTATCACCAGAAGAGATGGGGGCTGACAGGAGATGGATTACACGCATGATAAAGTATGTGCAGTAACATGCTAATCACAGATTCTAGACAGGAGGTATATGCATGTATACTCTCATTCTGACTGTCTCCATCTGGAAACTCATATACTAGGAAAAGAGATTCTACCATGAATCCAATTAAACTACTATGTTAAAAATCCAATGGTTAAGTTTTCACTATTATATCTGACAAAATAATCTTACTGCAAGGAAGGAAACCACTTCCAAATTTAGTTTCAGCAGAGTACGCTCACATTAACACAGTAAATCACTAAGCAGCAGAGACATACATAGGTATATAAAGAACACTTTCAAAAGCAGTCATCTTGGGGGCTGGGGATTTAGCTCAATGGTAGAGCATTTGCCTAGCAAGCGCGAGGCCCTGAGTTCAATCCCCAGCACTCCCCCAAAGAATGAATAAATGAATGAATAAATAAATAAATAATTTTTAAAAAGGAGTCACCTTACCTGATTTGCTACTACTGCATCTTGTGGATCGTCCGGTTCTGCAGCGGCCAATAGTGCTTGCAAGGACAATAATACTGTGCGGAGAGTCATTGCTGCCGCCCTGAATTTTAAAACAGGAAAATATCCTACTGAAAAGGGCTCTGAATGGCAAAGCCAAAGATGATGTTTTCTGAATAAAACAAAAAACCTACTAAAGCTTTCTTCTTCTTTCTCTACACTGTGTTCTCCGTCCCCCATTTCTGGAGACTAAATCCTGGGCATTGCACATAACTAGGGGGGCACCCTAGCAGTGAGCTATATCCCCACCCATAAAATGAAGTAAACTTACTTCTTTCTTTCTCTCTCGCTTGTTTTTTTTTTTAAAAAACCTGTCTCTTGTTACATAGCTCAGGTTAGCCTCAAACTCACGGTGATCCTCTTGCCCCAGCCTCCCAGAGTGCTGGGATTACAGGCATGTGCTACCATGCCCATCTTACTGACTTATTTTTATCCAGTACTCCAGATATAAAGTAATAATCTATTAGTACTAACAGCTTCCAGAACTTTCTCTCTATAGTAAACACTACTAAGATACCACCTAAAAGCACTTTACTATTTTTTTTTTTTTTTTTGTGGTGCCGGGGATGGAACTCAGGGCCTTGTGCTTGCAAGGCAAGCACTCTAATCACTGAGCTAAATCCCCAGCCCTAGCACTTTACTTTCAAGAAGAGTTTGTAATCATTCTGTAACACTCTGAAACAGGATAAGCTTTCTGCTTAAATAACTTAAAACCAGAAGGGGTGGAGCATGACTGAAATCCCAACACTCTGGGAAGCTGGGGCAGGAGGATCTGAAGTTTGAGCTCAGCCTGGACAACTTAATGAAACCCTGTCTCAAAAAATTAAAAAATAAATCACCCTCTAAGTGCATTTATAAAGAAAATACATTATCTTTACAAAGCGAATGTTTACATATAAAATGGTTTCTACTTTGCTTGAAAGAATTCTTTGCACTTGTGTTAAAAATTTGTTTCACCATTAACAGTGACATATTTATAAGGTGCTCCAAGTGACTGTGAGGTGCACTAAGCAGTAAAGTGTAAGTAACAAAAGCTATTCTAGACCAAAGAAGTAAAATGAGTACCACACTCACAGGGTCACAGGTCTGTACTTTCATGAATTACAAAAAAATTCCACTATAAAATGGTTCTTTAAAATGTTCTTGGAGGGGCTAGGGATTTAATTCAAGTGGTAGACCGCTTGTCTAGTAAGCACAGGGCCCTGAGTTTGATCCCCAGCACACAAAAATAAATAAAACATTCTAGGGGAAAAAAACATTCTTGGAATAAAAAAATTTTATTTATCAATTTAACCTTTAAAGAACTACAGGACTTGGGGAAAGCTGCTGTGATGCTCAAAAATTAGGCGAAATGCCAAATTAGCATTTAAAAATAGTATTTGTAAAGGACTTTCACACAGCTATGCAGTTTTACATAACTAAATACCTAATTCTAAAGTAGGCTGAGAAATTAGAAATTCTTTTTCTAGATCAAGACCAGGGGTGCTAAATTTTCTCAAAGGTTACAAAAGTTATTTCCAATGAGGAGCTGTATCTTAGTTCATATGGGTAACAACATTTTGGGACAGGGGTCACAACTTAAATTAAATTCAATCCTTGTTCCTTTTTTTTTTTTTTGAGTCACAAGTATCACTATGTAATTCAGG
This sequence comes from Hystrix cristata, assembly GCA_004026905.1. Lineage (NCBI taxonomy): Eukaryota > Metazoa > Chordata > Mammalia > Rodentia > Hystricidae > Hystrix > Hystrix cristata. Next base: position 44,051 of record PVJO010011941.1, on the reverse strand, counting down.
CTGGCCTTGAACTCACTACAGCTGACCGCAAATCTGTAGAGATCCTCCTGCCCCATTTCTCCTGAGTTCTAGGATTACAGATGTGAACTATCATGCCTGGCTCTGTTTGTTTTCTGAGCCATGTTCTATGTAGGGCCAGGCTTACCTCAAAGTCTTGATCCTCTTGCCTCAACTTCCTGAGTGCTGGAATTACAGGTATGCACCACCATGCTCAGTTTGAAATCTTCCAAATGCTCTTTATGAAGTGTATATTTTTAGGAGGAGGATAGAACTCAAGGCCTTTGCACTGAACTACATATTCAACCTCTGTTTTTATTTATATATTTATTTATAGTTTTTTGAGACAGAGTCTTGCAGTGTAGCTCAGGTTGGTCTCAAACTCACAGTAATCATTCTGCCTCAGCCTCCCAGTGCTGGGATTACAGGCTTGCCTCACCACACCTTTTATTTTTTGAGACAGGCTCTCACTATGTGGCAAAACTGCTTAGACTAGACTCAAATTTACAATACTTTTGCCTCAGCCTCCTAAAGGGCTGGAATTATAGGCATGCACCACCATGCCCAGTTCATTACTCTAATTTTGTAACACATTTGGGTAATTTCAAAGAGAATGTTGAAAAACACATGACATCAAAAAATGTCCAAATATATCAGCAGAAAGGTGACTTAAATTACCAAAAACAAGACTATAGACAAAAAGACAAAATTTCACGTAAGTGGAATATGTAACATTTAAACTGGCTATTTACTAGCCCAATATACCCCTGACACACACCTGGGGAGTACTGGAGATGACTCCCAGGGACTTACACCTGCTAGGCCAACTGCTCTACAATTAAGCTCCACATTTAGACCATCCAGTCTTTTAAAGCGGCCCAATTTAAAAACTCATGGCATTACTTTAAATAAAATCTTTAAATAATAAAATTTTTTTCAAAGAGACGTACTTGAACAATAAATAAAAACCTCACTAAAGGGTTGGGGATTTAGCTCAGTGGTAGACCTCTTGCCTCAGAGGCACAATGCCCCGAGGTTCGATCCCTAGTACACCCCTCCCAAAAAAAATCCCTCAAAAGAGTGAAATTGGACCATCATTTTACACTAGACACAAAAATCAATTCACAATGCATCAAAAACCAAAGTTTTAGCTCATACTACAGTGAAAAGTTTCATGAGACTAGATTTGTCAATGATTTCTTGGTCATGGTATAAAAAGTACAAGAATCAAAAAAATGAGGGAAAACAGATAACTAAACCAAAATTAAATTAATAGTTAAAATGTAATCCATGTAATGGGGAGAAAATATTTGCAAATCATATATTTGATAAAGGACTAATATCCAGAATGTTAAGAACTCCTACATGTCAACTGTAAAACAAAAGATCTGATTTTAAAATGGGCAGGGCTGGGAGTGGTGTGAGACCTGGTAGCAAAATGTATGCCTAACATGAGTTAAAGCCTTGGGAACAGAAAGGCTTGAACAGACATTTCTCCAGAGTGATCTAAGTGGTCGGTGGCCACATGAAAACATGTTCACCACCACTAGTCATGAGGGAAATGTAAAACAAAACCACAACGCAATACTGCTTCATATCTATTAGGATAGCTCTATTTAAAAACAAAAAAACAAACAAAAGAACTCAGAAGATAGTGTTCACCTAGGATGGGGAGAAAGTGGAAACTGTGTATCATACATAGGAATGAAAAATGGTTCAAACACTACTGAAAGTGTGACAGCTCCTCACAAAATTAAGCATGGCATTAACATGATCCAGCCATTCTACTTCTGAATATATACTCCAAAGAACTGAAAGCAGGAACTAAATAGTTACTCATACATCCATGTTCGTAGCACCATTCATTATTCACAATGGCCAAAAAATGAAAGTAGTAAGTTTCCATGAATGCAGAAATGGGTAAATGAAATGTTTAGCTTTTGGGTACATATACAATGGACTATTATTTAGCCTTAAAAAGGTATTTGGGGGCTAAAGCTGTAGAGTTCAGCAGTAGGGTACTCACCTACCATGCATAAGGCCATGGATTCAACCCTCAATACCCCAAAACAATTTTTAAAAGACTGGGTGTGGTGCTGCACACCAGTAATCTCAATACACTGGGAGGCAGAGGCAGGAAGGTGAGTTTGAACCCAGCTAAGCAATTTAGTAAAACTGTATCTCTAAATAAAAATAAGAAAAGGGCTGGGGATGCAGCTCAAGTGTGAAGACCCTGGGTTCAATCCCCAGTGAGAGTGGTGGGAAAGGGAGCACTGACATACACTACGACGGAGACGAACCTTTAAGAAACAATGTTAAGTGAAATAAGGCAGACATAAAACAGCAAATAATGCATGGTTTGTCAGGCAGCTGAAGCAGGAGGATCACCCAATTCAAGGCCAGCCAGAAACTACATAGTGAGACTGTCTCAAAGACACAAAAAATTAATTAATAAAAATTTTTAAAGAAGGTTCCACAAATATATGGTAACTAGAATAATCAAATTCTATAGACCAAAAGTACAATGATGGTTGCCAAAGACTGGGAGAGGAGGAAATGGGAAATTATTACCTTTTTGGAGGGGGAAGAGGCAGTACAATTATGGGGATTGAACCCAGGGCCTTAGCACCTTTTAAAATTTTGAGATATGATCTTGTAAGTCACTAAGTAGCCCAGGTTGGGCTCCAAACCGCATCCTCCACCTCTCAAGAGTGCTGGGATTACAGGTGTGTATGACGTGCCCCACTAGGTTGTTCAATCAGGAGAGTTTCAGTGTTGTAAAATGAAGAGTTTTGGACATGGGGTGCACAACAGTATAAACTCACTAAACATTATTTGACCATACACTTTAAACCAATTTGGATTAACTGGGTTTCTTTTCTCTCTCCCACAATCCCCCTGCATTCTGCCCTTCCAAAGTAAGCCTCAAAGAATGGCTTTTGCAAAGATGGTTGCAAGAAGGGCCACTCTGACATCAAGAATGTACCAACACAACATCCAGTGGTGACTCACAAGAAGTGTGCCCTTTGGGCCACCAGAGATCTGGAAATTTGCCATGAAAAGAGAGGGACACTCCAGATGCACTTACCATGCTCAACAAACATGCCTGGGCCAAGCCAGGTGTGGTGGCACACAACTGTAACCCCAAGCACTTGGGAGGATCACTGCAAGTTTGAACATGGCGAGTTCAAGGCCAGCTTGAACTACATAGTGAGACTTTGTCTCCAAAAATCAATCAAAATTTAGTAATGTGACAACCAAAAACATGCTCTTTCATCCATTTTCCTTTTTCCAAGTAATAATGAAAACCAGAGTGTATTGAGATTTTTAGGATTCAATGTCTAAGATTAAGTCTATTAAACTAAATGCTAACAAAAAAAATAAATACAGGGAAAAATATGAAATGTTAACTACTCAGCAGATCATTCTATCTTTATAAATTTATCTTCACTAAATTAATGTTGGCTGATTCTCAAATCGGTAAGTAGTTAATATAGCATTAATACTACTTACCAACTATAAGTAGTTAAAGATAAATTCACAAGGATCATATGTAAATCATTCTTATGAGTAACTTTTCTCTTGAGGATCTTACAAATGATTAACAATCCATGTTCATTTAAAACACTGAATGCACCAGACAGGGTGGCACATGCCTGTAATCCCAGCACTCAGGGGGCTGAGGCAGGAGGCTCACCTCAAGGTCAAGGCCAGCCTGGACTACACAGTGAGATCTTGCCTTAAAAACACTGAATGCTACTTATAAAAAATAGTAGCTTTTTTGTTATAATCTATTAAGGTGTAAGTAGAGTAAGATGCTGTATAGCCAGGTGGATTTTTTCCTCTGTATTCACCCATGTGACTACTAGCTGCGCCAAAATGTAGAGTATTTCTTTTTCTTTTTTTTTGGGGCGGAGGGGGTGCTGGGTATTGAACTCAGGACCTTAATGCTTGTGAGGCAAGCACTCTAACCACTGAGCTAAATTCCCAGTCCCTCTTTTGGTTTTTTGAGACAGGGTGTCACAATGGCCTGGAACTCACGGTGATCCCCTTGCCTGTTTCCCAAGTGCTGGGATAACAGGCATACGCCCCCACAGCCAGCTAAAATGTAGAGCATCTCAAACACTAAAATGCCTCTCTCTTGTCTTCCTTCACAACTCCTGCCTATCCCCAGGTACTGTCCTATCACCATCAACTAGTTGTGGCACATTCTGCATTTCATGAAAATGAATCATATATACTCTGTGTGTCTGGCTCTTGTGACTCAACAGGTATGTGAAAAACGTCCGCATTGTTTGTCAGCAGTATGCTCCTTTTTATCATCATGTAGTATTCCAATTTATAATTTTACCACAATGTATTTCCAAGGCATGTACTAAGCACCTGAACCACATTCCTATACAGCTATGTAGAGTTACGCAGGTTTACAGGTGTGCTGTGCTATCTAATTGGGATTTCAATTTGTGTGTGGCTGGTGACTAACAATACATTACACAGCTTAATGACCAACTAGATAGCCTATTTGCAAAGTGCTCAGTCTAGGAGTCCAGGTCCAGGATGGTGACAGTGAGACAGAGACAGAAATTAATCAATCAATTGTTTTCAAGCACACCTGTCCCAAATTATGCAATATTTATTTATTTATTTATTTATTTATTTATTTATTTATTTTTATTTAGTGCTGGGAATTGAACTCAGGGCCTTGTGCTTGCAAAGCAAGCACTCTAACCACTGAGCTAAATCCCCAGCCAAATTATGCAATATTTATGAAACTCATTTTTCCCAACAATATCTTGAACGTTTCTCCAACAAATTTCAGTTCTGAAGCCTAAACATTGACATTTAAACATGGATATGCGCTTTATGTCAATCATATCTTAGTAGAGGAAGGATTAAAGGGAGAAATATTATTCTATGGATATCCAATCTCACCCATTTTATCTGCTGTATCTTTGCTATCTTTTCATATTTCAATTGTACACATTTGAAGTGTCACTATTAAATTGTCTCCCTATATATACACCATAATCTTTCGACTAGTTATAGGGAGATAATTAGAAGTAATGGTCCTCTTGGCTTAACTGTGAACAAAATGAGAAGTGAGAGGGAGATTTCAGTCTGGAAGCTTTTGAAATTCTGCTGTTGTCATTCTGCTGTTGAAATTAGCCTGAGGAGGGCAAAGTCAGAAGCAGGGAGTGGGAAAGACTACTGCAATCATCCAGGCAAGATAGTGCCCTCTAGATCAAGGTAGCAGCAGTGAAGGTCCTGGTAAGACTTTGGTTTCACCAACAGATTTACCAACAGGGAACAAGATACTAGAGAAAGGACACAAGGATCCTGATGACACTTTGGCCTCAGCAACTTCAAGCATGTTGCCAATAACTTGGATGTGGAAGGCTATGTAAAGAAGCCCCAGTTTTAGATCAGGGGAGTAGCAGTTCAGTTTCTGACATGCTTGAAATGTTCATTAAGGAACTAAATACAGATGCTAAGCTAACCCTAAGCCAAAGGACATGAGTCTGGAAGCTCAGGAAAGATAAATCAGTGAATTGTCAGTATATAATGGGGAATTCCTACAATCACCAAGAGGATATAGATGAAAATAAGGAGAAGTCCAAAACTTACCCCTCCAGCATTTTAATGTGGAAAAAATCCAAGATGTAAGGAAAGAACTAGTTAGGAAGTCTGGGAACAGCCAGGAAGAACAGAAGAACTGATGTCCTCGTAGTCAAGTGGAACGACATGCTAGGACTCTACTATGAAAAACATGCATATGAGTCACTGAATCATGGAGCTATAAGAGGACTTGGAGATAACTCTATAGATAAAACACTGAGGCACCAGGGCATGGTGGTACATGCCAATAACCCCAGCACTCTGGAGGCTGAGTCAGGAACTCTGCCAGTTTATGGGCCAGCTTGGACTACTCAGGGAGAGCTTGTCTTAAAAACAAAACCGGTGAGGCATACTAGTTCAATACATTGGTAAAATCACAGATCAAAGTGCAATAACAACAGAAAATAAGAGTCTATTCCAATACAGATCAAGAAAGTAGATCCCAAGAGACAACCTACAGGATTTACCCAGATATGTTATTAGAATAGAAAACCAAATAAGCAACTCTAGTCTATTCATCCAGTCATTAAATAAACCAAATTTCCTGCACACTAAATATCATCATTCCTATTCCACCCTTTTCTGATGTCATTCCTTTCCTTTAAGAAATTAAACGTATGAGACAGGTGTGATGGGGGTACGCTTGCAAGGCTGAGGCAGGAGGACTGCCTGAGTTCAAGGCCATCTTGTGCTACACAGTGAGACCCTGACTCAAAGAAACCAAACAGCTGGGCACAGTGGTGCATGCCTATGATCCCAGCACTCGGAAGGTTGAGGCAGGAGGATCACCACAAGTTCAAGGCCTGCGTGGGCTGCATAGTGATTTCGAGGCCAGCCTGAACTATATAGCAAAAGCCTGTCTCAAAAAACCAAAACAAAACAAAACAAAACAAAAAACCCCAACAAAACAAAAACATTCCCATTCCACAGGGCACGGTGGTGCAGGCCTAGAGTCCCAGGAGTCGGAGAGGATAAGGCAAGATCACAAATCAGACCCTAGCCTGGACAACTTAGTGGACACCTGGTCCTTGCGGGGGCGGGGGGTGACAGCAGCGTGCAGTGCGTGCTTAAAGCCATAGCTTAGTGCCTAAGTCTTAAGTTCAAATCCCAGCAGCAGAGGATGATGGGGTGGAGGTGGGGGGTGGACTGGAGATTCTAGTACCGATGTGTAATTTGCAGACAATTAGATGGCCATGCTAGGTCCATTAAATATTGCCTCGGTTCCACAAAACCTTACAAAATGTTATTTTATTTTCTTCTGTCATTCCTTCTCTTACAAAAGAGTAACTGGAGGAAATGGTCCTAACATATATTCACTTAATCTTCTAATTTTATTGTTTTCTCTCATTCTAATGTCTTTACTGGACTCAAGTTTTTCCATTTATAAAACCATAAGCTAAATAAATAAATCTACCTTTCTGCCTACACCACCAGCATCCCATTTATCATCATTAACCATGGCATATTCTACTTTAAGAGAATTTTATCAAACATCTCCTATAAGTCTTTTCCATCCTATAAAGTAGGTGTTAACTTCATTTTACCAAAGAGTAAAGTAAGGAACACTGACTAGCTAATTTGTGCAGTAGCACGTAGCTTAATAAATGGAAGAGCCAGGCTTTGAACCTGATGACTACAGATTTGGAACTCTTAAAGCACTACACTTCCTCTAAGATCAAATCAGGCAATCTAAGTGAAAGTGCTGTGTGAATCAAGATACGTATCATCTACAAAAATACTTCTTGGCATCTGAGAACCTTAGCTGTCCTGAACTAACAGTTAAAGAACTAACATTTTTGTTGCTTACATGCCATCTAAGTGGGAGATAATTACTTCAATACTTACTTTTTACTTTACTCTCATAAATATCTTCCTGAGATATCAAATTTACAAAAAACAACAACAAAACAAACAAATAAAAAGAAACAACAAAAGCCACCAAGGATGAAATCCAAGACTTTTTTTTAAAATGTAAAACTAGCATCTGAGATTACTTGGTACATGTCTATTTAAATACAAATTGTGATCTCAACTGTAACACATTTCTAATTCTGTACTTACAAGACTATAAACTGACCAAACAAAGAAAAGTATAACATATTTTTGTTTTGTGGAAATTATACATTTAACATTCTCATAATCTTGGTATTCCTATGAATAACAAAGAAAGAAAGTGATTTCAAAATCTCTTACCATTGATCTTTCAGGATATCCAAACAAATAGCCCCTGTGACGGAACTAATATTAGGGTGCCATATTTTAGTGATAAACCGGACCTAGAATATAAAGCACACTTGAGTTTTTGAGTAACAAAAATAAAACATAACATTTAAATAAAACTAGAAAATGAAATCCTCAGATGTTCAAAGTAAAAAGTGTAGGAAGCAAAGCATTCAGTAAACTGTATACTGTCACTGATATAAATTCTTTTTAAGCCTTTTAATAAATGCTCTACCTTCAAAATACACCAACCAATTAAGTGTTTTCAGCTTAGCTAGCACAATGCCATGTGCCACAAGAAATTTAAAAAGATTAAAGTCAAATTGTGTAAAGAGTACATTATAACAAACTACAGCCAGTGGGTACCTTTCTTAGTGTGAACTAGTGCACAGAATAGGTTCAAAGGAAAGAATAAAGCAAAATCAGTGCATGGAAAGACAAGAAACAAGTAGCTGCAATATTCTTACATTTCTTGCACAATTTTTCCCAAATTGTTTCTTGGATACCCCACCAAAATAGCTGAAAACACTGAAGCTTTAAGTTTAAGAAACTTATCCCAGACCAAACTGCTAGCTAGCAATACAGACCAAAATGCAAACTTACACAAACTGATTCCAGACTCTAAGTCTCTAATCACTTATTTGTCTAGTGTAGAAGAAAACAAGCAAAATGGCTAACCCTATGAGACCCCTATGAAATCTAGTTCATACGTACTAGTTCTTATCTTCTACTCATGAGCGTTTGGAGGACTTTTATTATTATTTCTGGTACATACAGTACAATGGTACCTCAGTTCATGAACGTAATTCTTTCCATGATTGTGGTCACAAGCCAAATTGGACAAGAATGGAATCAAATTTCCCCACAAGGTCAACACTGAACCTAACCATTGAATTTGATTTGGTTCTTGCCCAATTCAGTTTGCAACCAGAATCAGGGAAAGAATTAAGTTTGTGAACCAAGGTACCACTGCAGTGACCACTTGAGCAGAAAGTCACAGACTAGTTACTCAATGCAAGTAATGTTCTACATTACAAAAATTAACTCTTCACTATGTATTCCAAATATAGGCTGTTTATGCTAAGAAGCTAAATAGCTTCTACTCCCTCTCACCCTGTGACTGCCCTGTGTGTGTTACAAGGGAGTGGTGCTGGGGACTGAATGCAGGGTCCTCTACCATGCAGTCAAATTCCCAGTCCTTTTTACTTTATTATTTTGAAATAGATAAGGTCCTGCTACACTAACCAGGCTAGGCTTGAATTTGAGCTCCTCCTGCCTCAGTCTTCCAAGCAGCTGGAAATATAGGTGTGTACTACTATGCCAGCCTCCTTGTGACTTCTTGACTTGGCTGTACTATCTCTACATCCTCGCCTACTAAACTCACTACTATCACTTGGAAACTCATATTCAACATGAAAAAGGACGTTATATTACCAGTGATGTCAAAATACCTAAAACAGACATTTTTCACTTCCTCATTCAAGCCATGTTTGATCCTTTCATTTCTACCAAAAAAAACTATCAATGAGACTTTTGTCCATCCATAGAACCATCACAAGGATTATGATTCTTCAGTCTCCTGACTACTGCCTTCCATTCTGTTCCCTCCTCTATTCTCCACACTAAAACTAGAGAGATTTGGGGGGGGGGGGTGTGCTGGGGATCAAATTTACCTTGCGCTTGCAAGTCAAGCACTCTACCACTGAGCTAAATCTCAATCCCTAGAGTAACTTCTAAAACAAATGTGATCTACTCTGCTCAAGCCTTCTGATGACCTCTCAATTCCTTTTATGTCAATCAACACCACCACCCTTCCCCCTCACTGAACCCACAGCTTCACACAGGCTGTTTATGTGCTCTGTTACGTCACCACCCCTCCTATTATTTTATATAATTTTTGAGATGTGATCATGTTAAATTGCCCAGGATATCCTCAAACTTGCAATCCTTCTGCCTCATCTTCCAAATGGCTACAATTACGTACCTGTTTTGGCCTACAAGCTTAAGCAGGCCTTAACCTAGGCCTTTAAATATCAATTTATACCTCCACCCCATATTCCACTGTCCTCTAGGAAGTCATATTCAAATTTGTTTTTTGCCTCTGGGCCTTCACAGATGTTTATCTTCTCAATAACACCTTTACTCCCTCTGCCCTGGGCTAACTCCTACTTAATCTCCAAGTTTCAGCTTTCATATCACTTCTTCCTAACCTATTCCCACAGCACCCTACACTATCCTCTATCACAATACTCCCCACGCTTTTACAACCTCTGCCTGGTTGAGTGTGGTGGTGCACAACTGCACACTCGGTGAGGTGTAATCCCAGACTCAGGAGACTGAGGCAGGAGGATCTACACGAGTTCAAGGCCAGCCTGAACTACACAGCGAGACCTTGCCTCAAAAAACCAAACCAAACCAAACCCACCCACCCCCCCACACACACACACACACTCCTTCTCTCTCTCTCTCTCTACACACACACACACACACACACACACACACACACGTGTGTGTGTGTGTGGTGGAGGGGTGGGTCCCTGCTTATCAGAGTGTCCCCAGAATCCTAGTAGTGCCTTACACTGAAATGTGCACTTAATACTGTGGCAAACCTGCTACTACAGAGATAATATATCTTTCAAAAACAGCTCAGATCAAATATATAGTAATATAGGACTTAGGTACAGCAAACATTTCTTTGTTACAGATATAACCACAAAATTCACAACTTAATATTTACCCTTGAGTTCAATTCATAAAGATATAAAATAACCATTGCCATTAACATTAGTTAACTCAAGAATATAACAGCATTCTGTAACTTTAAAATGAAATAGAACATTTTGAACAAAAATGTAAAATATAAAGTTAAATTACTACTGAAGATATCAAAAAGTTTGTATCTTTCTGATATAAGCAATCTGAGGGTTTGTGAGCTGTTAACTCACCCCACCCGAACCCCGCTTTGGTGCTGGGGATCAATCCCAGGGATACTAGGCACACATTCTACCATGAGCTACATCCTCAGCACTGTACTGTATCTTACTTTTTGTGGGGCGGTGCTGGGAACTGAACTCAGGGCCTTGCACTTGCTAGGCAAGCACTTCACCACTCAACTAAATCCCCAACACTTGTATCTTACTTTTAAGAAGAGTCTTCCATGTCTCATTCTTCATAGATCCATTTGCAAAACCAAAGAACTATCAGGATCCAGGAAATTACTAAACTTTCTGTTTGTTCTTTGAGACAGGGTCTCACTATGTAGTTTAGGTTGGTCCCAAATTCACTGTGTAGCCCAGGCTAGCCTCGAACTCACAGCAATCCTCCTGCCTCAGCCTCCCGAATGCTGGGATTATAGGTGTGGGTCACTAAACCTAGCTTAAACTAATTTTTACACTGTACTATCACCTACAGATAAAAGTAAATATTGAATTTACAGATGATCCAATAAAGAAATTAATGCTCAAAAGATGAGAATGTAGCTCAGAGTCCCTTGCAATACGCATGAGTTCAACCCCCAGGGAGAAGGAGGAAGGAAGGAGGGAAAGATGGAAGGAAGGAAAGAGGGAGGGTCCTCCAAGAGGACACTCCATTATCTATCAGTAGAGACAAAAATAACTATCTTAAAGCAGTTTTTGTGTGATTCTAACTCCCTTTGACCCCTATGTCTTTTCTCCTTTGTTCTAATCATCAACTACCTTCTTTTGTATGCTTTTAATTCCTTTCTCTGGCTTGCTCCAGCCTTAACATTACCAGAACACTGTCTTATTATTTTAAACCCAACTCATATCCATTGTATTCTACCACTCCTTCCCGGTCCTACCATTCCTGAACCCATATTAACAAAAACATAGAATAAAAAGGACTTGACAGAGATCAAGTGTAACAAGTAACAATATAATGACACATACCATGACCCATCTGAATCATATGTGACTCAGATTACAGAACAGATAAAGAACGATTATATTACTAGAACACTTATTGATGATAATTTGAGTCTCCTTATTGTCACATACAAACTAACAGTTTTATCTGAGAACTTCGGAATACTGTGAATGGAATACCTGAAGGTAATGTTCAAAGACTACACACACACACACACACACACACACACATACACACAGACTACACAAAAATCTGAATAGTATTATGTATACTACTGAAGATACTAAATGTGACCAGATTGGAATGAAACTAGTAATTCCTAATTATACTGGCAAACCACCAACATTCTAACTTTTCCTACAGGGCACATGCTACATTTTCACATACACATTAATTCAAGGAACACTGCAGCTCCTACTTTGTAATAGATATGATTTAACATTTCTATAAGAACTTCTGGTCTCAAAACTGAAACTCACCATGACCTGGTAGTGCAGGATTATAATCCCAGCACTCTGGCAGTGCTGAGGCAGGAGAATCTGAAGTTCAAACCCAGCCTGGGCTACATAAGAACTTGGTGAGACTCTGTCTCAAAATAAAAAGCAGGCTGGGGAGGATGTAGCTCAGTGTTTAGGGCCCTGGGTTCAATCTTGAGTATCCTCCTCCCCCCAAAAAAGACTACACCTCAAAGACATTACAATATGAAACCACGTGGTGGTGGTGAGGTTTGAATCCAGAGTCTGTCCCATGCTAAACAAGCACTCTACCACTGAACTATATTCTCAGCCATTTTTATTTTGAGATACGGTCTTGCTAAATTATCCAGGTGGCCTCCAACTTGCAATCCTCCTGCCTCAGCCTCCCATATAGCTGGGATTACACTCATATGCCACCATACCTGACTTATTAAACCAGTTTACTATTTATTTTTTAAAAGGCTTACATTCTTCAGCATGTTTCCTATGTAATGCTATTTTGGTTACAAGGAAGGGTATAACCCTAATGACAATGAAGCTTTATATAACATAAGAAAGTTTCACTGAAGAGCTTATCTCTACTTTGTTCAAAATATTATACCAGATATTAAGTGCACAAAACTAGTAAGCAGAGGGTGGAGATTTAGCTCAGTGGTACAGCGCCTGAGTTTGATCCTCAGTACCCCCCCACAAAAAAGAACTAGTCTATCTATATTAATGTTCCTTTTATTTTAGCAAGGTGGTGCTTGCTTTGACAATACATACACTAAAATATTTCAACAAGGTGTATTCTATGAGATGCTATATGTGAATCTTGTCAGAGCTAATCCAATGAATTCCTGAACCTACTTAGTTCAACTTAGAATCTTTAGGGCCACAATCCCAGATATTCTGTAAGAAAAAGGGGGAGAGATGCTTGTTTCTATCCCCAAATTTACTCAGAGAAAGAGACAAAGATTGCAGAGCACCCAAAATGCTTCCAACAATTTCCTGTGACAATGCTCTTATGAGTTTTTGTCATGGTTACTCTGAGAAACATAGAATAAACAAGAAAGCTTTCTATTGTGTCATGCCCTCATCGCATGAAAGTAGACTGCTAATGTCTGTGAGAAGTGAGAATGAGGGGAGATCAACTGTGTGGAAGGAATTTTTGAAGGTAAACTCAAAAAATGAAGATGAATACCCACAAGACAGAATTCAGATCTAAATCCCTTGAAGTAAAATTTGCATTAAAAAATGTACTGGCTGGGGATTTAGCTCAGTGGTTGGAGTGTCTGCCTAGCAAGCACAAGGCCCTGAGTTTGATCCCCAGCACCAAAAAATAAATTAATAAAAATTTAAAAATGTATTAAAGAACAAAATTTTTGCTGGGGATTTAGCTCAGTGGTTGGACTGCCTGCCTTGAAAGCACAAGGTCCCAAGTTCGATCCATGGTACCCAAAAAAAGAAAAAAAGAAAGAAAAAAAAAAAAAAAAAGAACACAATTTTGGCCAGGCATAATTCCAGAACCTGGGAGGCTGAGGGAAGGAGGATTGCCTCAAGTTCGAGGCCAGCCTGAGCTACACAGTGAGCTCAAGGGCAGCCGGAACTACATAGCAAGATCCTGCCTCAAAAGAAAAACAAAAAACAAAAAAAAAAAAACCACTATTTTTTTCCAGTAGGTTTTATTATTTAAGTACCTGAAATCATTGTTCCCTATTTTGTTCACAAGTTATATTAAAGGTAGTGCTTAAAATTTTAATCTAATTCCTCACAAATATCCATGAATGATATTTCTAACAATTACACTATCCAATATTATTATGGTATATTTTCAATGAATCGTTCTTTTGGTCACTATTCTGCAAAATTTGCTAATATGTTTCTTTTAGGAAGTCTATTTATTGGTTGTACTTGTTCACATTATTTTTTATGAAAAAATCTCTCTAAAGTGTACTCTAATTCTTTTTTTTTTTTTTTTTTTGGTGCTGGGGATCGAATAAAGTGTACTCTAAATGCTTATCAGACTGATGTCTCCTTAGGGAAGAAACTTTATAGTATTCATGAGGAAATGAATGGTTGTTTCTTTTTTTTTTCTCCTTTGGTGCCAGGGATCGAACTCAGGGCCTTGTGCTTGCCAGGCAAGCATTAACCACTGAACTAATTCCCCAGCCCCTGAATGGTCATTTTGAACTTTAACTCATTCATTGCACTTAGAATGCTTTATCCATTGTTAATTCTCATAAGCACCACATGTGCTGCTGTATGAATACAGGATTTATCATGATTTCATAGTACATCATTTCACCAGTGCAATTAATATTCTGCAAAAATATTCATCCACCTGTCTGCTTTTTAAACCAATTTATTGTAAAGTCACTTTTTTTTGGTGCTGGGAATTGAACTCAGGGCCTTCTGCTTGCAAGGCAAGCACTCTAACTACTGAGCTAAATCTCCAGCCCTGAAAGTCATTTACTATATGAAAGGAGATGCTATTTTATTTCAAACATGTACGACCTCATAATTCTGGTGTAGTCACAGAGCTGTACAACCATCACTACAATCTAATTTTTTATCACTGTTATCATCTCAAAAAAAACCCTTAGCACTGGGGGTAGTGGCGTGCTCCTGTAATCCCAGCACTTGGGAGGGTGAGGCAGAAGGATCGGTGTGAGTTCAGGGCCAGCATGGATTACATAGTGAGTTCAAGACCAGCCTGAAATATATACTGAGACCATGTCTTAAAAAAAAAAAGGAAAAGAAAAGAAACTCTTAGCTATGAGTGGTGGTGCACACCTGTAATCTCACACACAGGAGGCTGGGGCAGGATTCCTGAGAGTTCAAGGCCAGCCTGGGCAATGTAGTGACTTAAGAGAGACTCTGTCTCAAAAGAAAAAGGAAGGAAGGAAGGAAGCAAGGAAGGGAGGGAGGGAAAAGGAAAAGAGAAAACAAAAGAAAAGAAACTAACCAACCCTGTAAGTATCAGCAGACATTTTTCCATCCTAACAACCTCTATCCCTAAGCAACTGTACCAATCTACTTCATGCCTATATAGATTTGTTTTCTTTCTTTCTTTTTTTTTTTTTTTTTTTTTGGTACCGGGGATCGAACTCAGGGCCTCATACTTACAAGGCGAACACTAACCACTAAGCTAAATTCCCGGCCCTATAGATTTGTTTTCTGATAGTTAATGTAAATGAATTATACAATGTATAAACTTGTATCTGGTTTCATTTATCATAATATTTTAAAGGTTTGTCCATGCTACTGCATGTACCAATACTTTGTTCTTTTTTTACAATCAAAAAATATTCCACAGCATGAACATACCACATTTTTTAACCCATTCATCAGTCACTGAATTTTTGCCTTCCACTGTTTGGCTATTCTGAATAGTTCTAACTGTAACATCGGCCAAGTGCTTCCTCTGTGCCAGGCATTCTTGTAGATATCCTACTTTACTAAATCTCAGGCAACATAAATTATTTAAGACAACATTATTTTAAGCACCCTTTGAAAAGTTTCCTTCCACCCAATGATGAATGTTATCAATATGTATATTGAAAATGTACCATTAAAATAAAGTTTAAAAAAAAAAGAAAAGTTTCCTTCCAATAATTTGAAAGATGTTAAAAATGTGAAAAAAATGTTTCACAGAATTTTTCAAATAAGTTGCTTACATGGGTTAACTCCTTTAATTATTATAATCTTAGGAGACGATCTTAGAAACAAATGAGAACATAATGAGCCCCGGTGTCAGAACAAAACAAAACAAATGAGAAACTAAAGCATACAGAAATTAGATAAACTTGCCTAAAATCAAAGCCAGTTAAGTGTAAGAAGCAAGATCTGAACCCTGGTTAATTGCTTTGGTCAAGTCAGAGGCACAGTTCCAAAGATTTTGCCCTCACTCCTTCCCTACCAGGATGACAGAAGGACTGTCTAGTGATTTAACACGTAGGCTAGTGTAGCCATACAGAATCTAGCTTCTACTTAACCAACAAGACCCAGTTCCCCTCACTTACTAGACCTGTTTAAAATACTATTTAAGGAAATCAAAGCAAAAACAACAACAAAAAATGAACACTGAAAGACACATAACATTCAGCACAAACTAGGGACAGTTGCCATTATAATCACTTCATAGTGAAAACACTGCTTTTCCTCCAGAGCTTTTTTCTTCCTTCTATAATTCCACTTAAAAAAAAAAAAAGCTGGGCATGGTGACAGGCACCTACAGTCTGAATTCCCAGGAGGCTGAGCTAAGAGTATCACTTAAGCCAATGAGTTTGAGACCAGTCTAAACAACACAGTGAGGCCCTATTTTTAAAAAAAGCAAAACAGAAAAACCCCAAATGTCTATCTACAGACAAACAAAATGCGATTTATATATACAATGTGTTCAGCTATTAAAAGGACAAAGGGGTTGGGAATTTAGCTCAGTGGTAGAGCACTTGCCTCGCAGGCACAAAGCCCTGAGTTCGATCCCTAGCACCCCTGCCTCTGCAAAAAAAGGAAGGAAATTCTAACACAGGCACGGATATACCTTGACGTCCTGCTAAATGAAATAAGTCAGACACAAAAGAAGAAATATTGTGTAATTCCACTTACATGAGGTACCCAGAATAGTTAAATCAGAGAAACAATATAGAACTGTGGTTTTATTAAAAGCTGGCAACATTGGTATTAAGTGGTATTGTTAAAAAGACAGTTGCTATTTAAGAAAATGAAAAAAGTTCTGGAGATGGATGGTGGTAAAGATTGCATAAAGGAGTGAACGTATTTAATGCTGGTGAATACACCTAAAAATGGTAAAAATGGTAAATTCTGTCAAGTATATTTCACTACAATAAAAAAAAAAACCCAAGTTTATTAGAAAATAGATGTATGCACATAAGGCAACAAAAAACAGGCATTCTATTCTGGTAGGTGATCTAAATTTACCCTGGAACTTCTATTATCATGTCTATTAAAAAACAACTAACAGGTTGAGTGACTGAATTCCAGAACACTCTGAGTGATTGCAGTATGTTCAAGGACACTATACTATTAAGAAACTATAGATAATAACATAGAAGCTAAAAAAATGCAAAATACATGAATTGGTACCATACTATATAAATTTATAAAATGCTAATGAGAAAGCGGAGAAAAATGTTTGATGGGCACAGCCTAATGGAGAGAGGTGTTGCTTTACCCAGACCACAAAAGGAAATGAGAACTTCAAATAATAAGGACAAGAACTTCAAATAATAGGAACAAAGAACGTGAAAAGGACAGAAAGACAGAAAGAAAAATGTGGAAGAGGAATCATCATCTGCAAACAGCAAATAAGACAGACTGGAAAACAAGACACATGTTGTAGGGTAGAGATGGCAAAGATCAGGATAGAAAAGAAAACTGAGGTCAGACTGTAGGAAGCTTTAAATGCCAAGCTAAGGAATTCAGATTTTATTAACAGAAAAAGAAAAGGATGATCAAAAATGCCCTTGAGAAGCCAGGCTTCATGGTGCATGGCTGTAATTTAAGCAGTTGGGAGGATTGCCTCCCAAGGGTTTGAGGCCTGCCTCCTGGGCTACATAGTGAGTTCAAGGGCAGCCTGAATTACATACTGAGACCCTGTCTCAAAAAACAAAAACAAAACAAAAAGTCCTTGAGAAAGACTTGAATATGCAGATGAGAATGGCCAAGATGAAAGAGTGAATTAAGTAACAGACAAAACAGGAAAATAGTAAAATTGAAGGCCTGAAGTGGTGGTTAAAGTAGAGATATAACAGTTCAGTCAAAAAGTAAGTTTAGGTTAGGTCCCCCATTAGACACAGTCTTTGTAGAATAAGACCATTCCCTCAACAGACACCACAGTTGCAATTACTTACTCATTATTTTTTTCTTCTACAACATGAGCTCCATTTCAGGAAGAACAATGTAAGTCTCGCTACTATATTCACTGGCACACATTATTAAGTAATTTTTTAAATCAATATAGAATATGCTCTTCCTTACTACACATACTTCTTTGAGACAAGAACCTCTTTCTAAATCTGGGAAGATCACATGTTCTTCCAGACCTAGTATTTGGCCATTATCAGACACGTATCCTATCCCAAAATTGAGCTGTTACTGGCTGCTTTTAAGTAAGTTTGTTTTTTATTTTAATTTCAGAAGCAAGCAATTTGTCACTGCCTGAATTCTTGTCCCCAATAAGTTTACGCACAATAAAAATCCATACAGCCATAACTTTAAAAAGCACTAAAATGTACATTAGGTAAGCCAAAACAAAATATTTTTTAAAATACATAAAATACTTTTAAAATTCATGCACAACAACAGGTTTACAATACCTTAGGGGGGTTAAATGGATATGTTTCTGGTATTTTGATCTCTAGTTGATATCTTCCTCCTAAAAAATGGGGAAAACAAAGAATGGTGATCAACTATGTGAAGTTAAGTATAATATACTGATAAAACTTTCCAAAACATCCATAATTTTATATAACCAAAAGCACTAACTTTTAATTTAAAGGTTATTTGAAGCATACAGAATACCCATTTCATATAACTTTGTTACTGTATCAGTAAGCAATATGGCTAGAGATACATGAACATATAAATCCACAATCCAATGCCAAGCATTTCATTAGGACAAATAACTAGTAGTACAGGTTCTGTTCCTTTTCGTTTCCTCTAGTCCACCCTGGTAAGAGTTCCTCAAGAACAGGAAAAACGGGAGGAAAAGAAGAAAAAGAAAAAATGTGAAAAAATAAAAAGAAATAACCACACAGAGGACTGGGGATTTAGCTCAGTGATTAGAGTGCTTGCCTTGCAAGCACAAGGGCCTGAGTTCGATCCCCGGCACCACAAAAAGAAAAAAAAAAACAAAACCAAAAAAAAAGAAATAACCACACAGAAACAAAGGACAGAAATTACGCCATAAACTGAAAAAATCTATTTCTATCTGGTTTTCTCAAATTAAAAACGTTTCAATCTTTTAACTTGTACTCTAAATTAAATAAATATCAGCATTTTTGTTAAAATTTTAAAAACAAAATTCAACAGTGAGAAACAGGCCTAAAAACAAAAAACTATTCCCTTTCTCTAAATTGGTATAGAGAATGCAAATGTTACAAATAAGTTGTTTTAACCAGTAAAACTGTACATAAAGGCAACATTCTGTTTTATTTTGAAGTTATCTTGAGCAACCAGCAGCTAAAAACAGGCATTTAGAAAAATGCTTATCTAGTTTCCCATAACTGAGGTATTTGAGAGGAGAGTAACTGCTTTTTAAGAAACTCTTAAGGGTAAGACTTGAACAACTTGAGAGGCTGGATTAGACTCCTACCTCTTAACAAATTTTCCAATTGTAAGATTTTATGACTCTTTAACCTAGAATACTATTATAAAACACAGCAAATAAAACTGTGCTACTAAGACACATACAAAATTATGGGAATTTGCTTCATAATAATCAGGGATGGAGGGTTGGGAATTTAGCTTAAGTGATAGAGCACTTGCCCAGCAAGTGCAAGGCCCCGAGTTCGATCCCCAGCACCTCCCCCACCCAAAATCAGGATGGATTACATCAAAGACTGGCCATGAGTTATTAAAAGCTGGCTAAGTAGATGGACGTTTCATTATATTATTGGTTTGTATATATTGGAAATTTTCTACAACCAAAAGCACAACAAATAAAAACTCTGTGTTACTAACACCAAATTTTTATACAGTAACTGGATGTGGTAGTACTCCCCTGCAATCCCAGCATTCAGGGAGGCTGAGGCAAGAAGATCATTAAACACAAGCCCAGCCCAGGAAACTTGGCAAGATAAAAAAAAAAAAAAAAAACAAAACAAAACAAAACAAAACAAAAAAGGATGGAGGGGGTGGGGATTTAGCTCTAGTGGTACAGCGCTTGCCTAGCAAAGCACAAGGTCCCGAGTTCGATCCCCAGCAACCCCTGCAAAACAAAACAAAACAAAACAAAACAAAACCACAAAAACAGCTGGAGACATAGTTCAACACAATGCAAAAGCCCTGGGTTCAATCCCTGATAATGGGGCGGGGCCCTGCCAGACATGGTGGCACACTCTTGTAATCCCAGCACTCCAGAGGCTGAGGCAGAAGGATTGCTGTGAGTTCAAGACCAGCCTGGGCTACACAGTGAGCTCAGTGCCAGCCTAAACTACATAGCAAGACCCTATCTCAAAAAAAAAAAAAGGATAGGGGATTTAGCTCAGTGGTTAGAGTGCTAGCCTAGCAAACACAAGGCCTTGAGTTCAAGCCCTAGGAACCAAAAAACAAACAAACAAACAAACCAACCCCAAAAAAGCTAGGGACTTCCCCTAATATGTCCTGGTCAGATCCACCTCCTCCACTGTTATTAATGGACAACTATGGATTTGGGAAATAATAAACAAGGATTTCACTTGTTGTTGCTTTTATTCAGGAGTGCTTTGGTTCTACTGTTGTCTTAAGGTTCTTTTCAATATGGTCCCCTGTATTAAATGATGCTTAAACTGAACCAGATGCCTAAATCATAGAATACAGCAGCAGTGAAATATAAAGCAAAGTAGCCAAAACAAAAAGAAAAAAATGGCAGGTAAGGGCTGGGGATTTAGCTCAATGGTTAGAGAGCTTGCCTTGCAAGCACAAGGCCCTGAGTTCGAGTCCCAGCACACAAAAAAAAAAAAGACAGGTAATAGAAGGGTACCTAAGGATAGTTAGTAAATATAGAAATGCTGTGTATTTGCTAGATTTAAATACAGATATAAGTAACAGTAGACCTGTAATTTCAGACCTGAGGGAGGCTGAGGCAGAGGATCACAAGTTCAAGTCCCGCCTGTGCAACCTACTGAGGCCCTGTCTCAAAACTGTAAAAAGGGCTGAGGATGGTAGCTAAGCAAAGGCCCAGGGTTCAAGCCTGTGTGTTTCAGGACAGGGGAAGGGGGAAGTATTAATAATAAATCTGGCTTGAGTATACACAGGCTATTCTTTGTCCTTCCTAACACTCCCTCTTTTTTTTTTTTTTTGATTAAATTCCAGATTACCATCTCTCCCTATACCCTGCCATAAAAAGTTCTTCCCCTCCTTTTTTTTGGCAGTATTAGAGATTGAACCCAGGCTCTTTGCAATGACCTACATCCCTAGCCATTCTTTTATCTTGAAACAGGCCAGCCTGGGCTACACTAAAGCTAAATTGCTAAATTGCCCAGGTTTGGTTTGAACTTCAGATCCTTCTGCCTCAGGCTCCTAAAGTGCTGGGAACAGCCTGGTTGTTTTTCCTTTTTAAATGTTCAATACAATCTCTTAGGTGTAGCATGAGAACCAAGAGATTTTATAGAAATATTGCTGGGCCCTAGAATCCCCAAAACCTTACTTCTCCTCCATCTTATATATGTTCTATTTTGCATTATTCCCTGCCAACTATTAATATATAACCACTATAGCATTAATGGTAACATCAAATTCATGTGTCGCTTAACGACAGGATGTATTCTAAGAAATACATCATTAGGCGGTCTTATCATTTGTTCAAATATCACAGAATGTACTTACACAAACTAAGACAGCTATAACATCACTAGACAACGGTATCTTAAAAAGGACCACTGTCGTATAGGAAGTTTGTCACTGACCAAAAATGTCACTGACTGTATTTGATCAGAAAAAAACTACTAAGTGATGTTTGTAAAATATATAATATACTGAGACAGGTCTCACTAGTTAACCAGACTGACCCTGAACTCCTGGGATCAAATCATCCTCTTGCATCAGTCTCCTGAATAGCTAGGATTACAAGTTTGCATCACTGCAGGTGGCTCAAAAACCGTTTTCATTATTAAAAATGTATAATCTTTCAATTTAATTTAATCCAAGGGGGTGAAAGGATACAGATAAGATGGGGGAGTGCTGAAGATTGAACTCAGGGCCTTGAACTTGCTAGGCAATTGCTCTACCACTGAGCTACATCCCCACCTCCTCAAATAATTTTTTTTTTTTTTTTTTGGTGCTGGGGATCAAACTCAGGACCTTGCGAGCGCTCTACCACTTGAGCTAAATCCCCAACCCCAAGAATTTCTGAATTATCAACAAAGTCTCTACAAAATGAAAAAGAAAACTTTTTCAGGCTCAGGAAGACAGGCTCAAGAACTGTTCCTGGAAAGTTCCACTGCCACCGAATTGTTTAGGAGAGAAAAAAAAAGCTAAGAAAACTGAGTTAAGTAACACACACTCTGACAATTTTCCCATTGGTAATGCTACTTCTCAAAATGACAGAGGTAGGGGGCAGACCTGGGGACTGGGGGATTGAACCTAGAGCCTCTGCATTGAGCTACATCCCAATTCTTTATTTTTGAGAGGGGCCTCATTGAGTCGTGAAATTGCCCAAGGTGAACTCAAAACTTGCAATCCTCCTCCCTCAGTCTTTCAAACTGCTGAGATTACAGGTGTGTGCCACCAGCCCCAGTTTTAATCTATTTTTAACAACATAAAATGGCTTCCTCATTACCTAGTAGTAGTTATAAACAGTTTAACATTCCACACAAAAACTTTTTGCTTAAAAAAAAAAAACCAAAAAAACAAAACAAAAACTTTTTGCTTTAGACTAGAAAAGCAAAAAAAGTCGAACTGGCTGGGGCATAGCTCGGTGACAGAGTCCTTGCCTAATGAAAACAAACAAAAACCAAACAAGGAAAAAAATAAAAAACACCCAAGCAAGATCCCTATAATAAATACTAACATGAACTATGGTCATATTTCGAAGAAAAAAGTTTATGTCCTTCAGTAGTGCTTTTCCTAAACAAAATTAACATTCCAACAGTTTTATGATTAAAAAAAACAGAATTTATGATAATTTATCAAGTATATACTCAAAAAACATCAAAAGTAATCATCAAAATACTATCTTATTTGGGCTGGGGATTTAGCTCAGTGATTAGAGTGCTTGCCTTGCAAGCACAAGGCCCTGAGTTCGATCCCCGGCACCGCAAAAAAAAAAAAAAATACTATCTTATTTAAAAGCAGTGGCAGGGCTGGGGATTTAGCTCAGTCGTTAAGAGTACTTGCTTCACAAGCATAAGGCCCCGAGTTCGATCCCAGCACCAATCAATCAATCACTCAATCAATAAAAACAGTAGCAGAAATAAGCACTTAAAATAAGCAAGCTTATTTCCAACCAGTAAATACGGTGTATTTATACCTTACTCTACAAACAAGTGTATACTACGCAATTTTTTAAAAAAAGAGTTGCTAATAGATAATTCCTTATCCACTAAGCTCAGAAGGCACCTAGTATAAAAATTTGCTGGATAATGCTATTGCCATACTGTCTTTAAAACACACATTTAAAAAAGTAATTCAAAAACAACTGCTATGTCTGATTTCAAGGAGTTAGTATATCATTACATAGACTATCTGCTATTAAGACAAGCACTTCATTTTTATAAAATAACTGGAGGAGTCACCTACATTAGAGGACTGTCAAAAGGACTAAATTAAATAGCACCCATAAAAGCATCCAGACCAGGCCTGGCATGTAGCAGATACTCAATAAACTATTCAAAAGTCAAGTATCTAGTAATGGCTTAATGAACATTAAAGCAGAAAATACAAAGTTTATTACTTAACAATTAGTGATAACATGCTAAAGACATTCTAGGGTCTTTAAATTTCTGAATGAAAACAAAATATTGGCTCGGGGTGATGGCACATGGCTGTAATCCTAGCACTCAGAAGGCTGAGGCAGGAGGATTTCGGAGAGTCTGAGGCCAGCCTGGGTTGCACTGGTGAGTGTAAGGCCAGCCTGAATTACAGAGCAAGACCTTGTCTCAAAAAACTGAAACAGGGATTGGGGATTTAGCTCAAATGGTAGAGCACTTGCCTAGAAAGCACAAGGCCCTGAGTTTGATCCCCAGCAACACCCAATAAATAAATAAATAAATAAATAAATAAATAAATAAATATTAAGATATCAGATTTTTTCTGCAAATTTTTGAGTAACTATTCATTACAGAATTAGAGAACTACCACATCCAAAATAGTTACACCATTTCCAACTCAAGCTGGATTTACGTAAGAGCAGAAAGAATTAATAGCATCAGTCTTTAAATCAAAGTCTGTTTTAACTCAAAGGACTCAAAGCCCAGCACTGCCACTTACATGTTTAACTCTACACAAGTTACTTAACTCCTAAGCTTAAATTTCTTCATCTATGAAACAATAACTGTACTTACCTCATGTGTTGTAAAGACTGAATGAGAAAATATATGTAATGCTCTTATAAGAGCTACCACGTATTTTTGTTTTCTATTAAACAAATATTTCATATTTGAGTGCCTATTACATGCAAGAACCTTGGTTATACTATAAAACCCAAATGTACAATCATTTTCACTTATGCATGAGGAATTAAAAAACTATAAAGCTTCTTTTGGTATCTAACTCTCAATTCCATGGTCTAAAGTAGATACAGACTTTACATTTGTGAACATGAAACTCAGCAAAGCTGCCTTTCTTTAATATATGTCTTAAAATGATCATTCAAAGCTTTACTAAGAAAATTAAATAAATGGACTACAGCCTATAAGAAGACAGATGAGTGAATGAAGTGCTATAAAACAAACAGGAAGGGAGCTTTAAAAACACAGTAATTTAAGGCAAGGTTTGTTACAAATACCATATGAAGGTTAACTGAGAGTCTATAGACTGTGTAAGTTAGGGGCTTAACATTCTACATTTTATTCTGTTAAATTTCTAACCTACATAGTCTGTAACCTGGTTTGGCTATCTCTGTTTTGGGGAAAGAAAAGTATTAGCTAAAATTCAGTAAGATCAAACTAGGTAAGTGTCTAAATATATTATTTTTTTAAATTGTTGTATATCTTAAGCCAAATATGAAGTTGCCTTCCATGTAGTTTATAGATGCTCAAGATTATTTTGACTTAATGTTTCAGACAAGTTCTAATACGCACAATATTTCAATACAGAAAAAAGTACTTGCCTTCATATGGTGTGTCTGGAGGTCCTGCTATTTCTCCTCTTAATTCTGTAAAATTCTCATCTACAAGATCTACTTTAATTTGATTTTTGCTCGTCTTAAAAATAAACAGAAAATAAATGTTAGTTATATCAGCAAGAAAAAAGCCTATTTTAAAATATTACCTAATAAAATTTTTGAAGCCCCCTCTTTTATACATTTGATTACCTGCTCTAGAAAAATAATAGTCTGTGTTATTATAGCACTTAATTTGCCAGTTTTAAGAATATTTAAAATAAAGGAAGAAATTTTAACTTCAATGTTTTTAGTAAATAATACCACTGTGAACAGTACAATGGTTTGTTGACGTTGTAGAATATTAGAGAAAAATAGTAGATAATTTATTTTACATTTGCCAACTCCACCTATTTTAAATCCAAAAGGATAAATCTATTCATCTGTAGTTGAACACTGAGATACTATATCCCCAGGCTACTTGGGTTCTGTCCATATCAACAGAAAATTCAGGGTCATTAAAAGCCATGTAGAAAAAAAAAACCATGTAGGGAAAAAAAAAGCCATGTAGGGAAAAAAAAAAAGGCATGTAGGCCATAAACTCTCACTTAAATCATAACAACTACAGATGTTTAAGCTAACTGATAGAAATACTACACTATCCACTGAGATGGCGAAAGCTCCAGGCATATCTAATTAATTTTCCCTTCCATGGCACTTCTCAAAGCCTAAAAGCCTGACTAGAATCTTCTAATGTCTTCCATAATTTGTTTTTCTGCTTAGATAATTTCAATGGCAAGTACAAACTTCCTAAAACATATTTTAGCTTAATCCACATCTACTCATTTTGTGTTTAATGCTTGTCAAAGTACTTGCATATTTATAATATCCCTTTTAGCCTCTTAATCCTGTAACAATCTGTTCTCAAGAGTCTTGGTGACCTTAAACAATTAAAAAACAAAAACACCCAACAGGATTCACTTTAACATTCCCAAGAACCGACCAGCCTGTAAATGGGATCTCCACTTAACCTATGCAGTATTTTACTGCTCTATCTATATTCTTAATAAAGTAAATCCTCCTCTTCTTTCAATTTAAACCTTAGTCACTAGCATAAATTATGTGTTTTTTTGGTTTTACCTTTTTTTTTTTTTTGAGACGGGGTCTTGCTATAGTCCAGGCTGCTCCTGAACTCACTATGTAGCCTAGGTTGGCCTCGAACTCATGGCAATCCTCCTGCCTCAGCCTCCCAAATGCTGGGATTACAGACACAAGCCACCTTGCCTGGCAAATTATGTTCTTACTTTTTCTTAGGATTCCGTATTTTTACATAATTGATACAAAACATCTACTTCGATGAAAGAAAACCTTCTACAAAACTTCAATGGTAAACATTTTTGCTTCTAGTACCACCTTCTTAATGAAACTTGCTTACTAGATGCAACAATGTAAAAATAAAGTTTAAAATCTTTGGCTTCTTAGACCAGGCCTGGTGGCACACACCTGTAATCCTAGCACTCAGGAGGCTGAGGCAGGAGGATACCTACTGAGTTCAAGGCCAGCCTGAACTAGGTAGTTGAGGCCTTGCCTCGGAAAAAAAAAAAAAAGAGAGAGAGACAGTGATCAGTCTTTGGGTTTGGCTTCCTTCCACGCCCAATAAAAGATCGGGTTTTTTTCTATAATAAATATTTTTAGTGCAGAAACTATATAGAACTTAAAATCCAAATTCTAAAAATTTAACAATTCCTAGTTAACCTTTCAATAAGAACATAGGATTAAAAACTTAGTTTCCTGCACTTTAAAAACATTCTAACTTGATCTGCTTTATTCCATAACTTTTTAATATTTGGGATTAAAGTATTTCATATTGCAAGAAAATGAGAAACTTTCTTCTGTGTCCTACAAAATTATTAATATTCTTGATATTGCAGTAGGAGGAGATGTACATTTTAGCAAAAGTAAAAATATTTTGTCCATATAAGAAAGACTAAATTGGAGACATCCACCCCTTACTAATCTAAGAAGTCACGAGTGTTAACTAGAGACTTCTATATCCCCCCAAAGATTTCTAAATAAAACAATAATTAAGTCTAAAACATCGTCAATGCTTCCAAAAATCTCTACAGCTTCCCACAGTCTCTCTCCTAAAAAGCAGAAACTAATCTTAATGTTAGGATACTAAAGGATCTGATTAGACTAAAATTCTGAGGGGAAAGATAACAAAGATTAGAAAAGTTTTCTGGAATGGCCATAAATTTCTGGTTAGTAAAATGCTAAATTACTATTTTTACATCTCTGTCCTACTTCTGGCCACATCACCCCCAAATTATAATTCAGAGAAAAATTCGTCTTTTTTCATTCTAGAAAAAGAACACTATTAGTGCATGAAAAATTTACTGAATCAGCTTAAACAAACAGCATCACTATGACAACTCCCATTAATAAAAAACCATTCTACAATGGTCTAGACTAGGGTCATTATCTGCAGATAAGAAAATGGAAAGTTAAGAACAAGGATTTTTCACAGCTCAATTTTTCCACCAAGCAACATTTATCTTTTATATTTCCATAGTAGAATTCAAACATCCAAAACGCTCATTGCCCCCACAAACAAACATAAAACACCAGCATAAGACTCAGAAAATCAACAACAACAACAGGACTCAGAATGGCCTGTAGTGGCACAGGATTTACCCCAAGCACTCTGGCAGGTTGGAGCCCAGCCTGGGCAACAAGTAAGATGCTGTCACTTAACTGTGGTATTAGTTCATGTATGTCACTTAACAGCTAATGAGATTTACTACTGAGCATACCTATCTCAGAATTAACTGAGTATCTTAGATAGAAATTACACAGCTTTTGCCAAACATCAACTACAAAACCTTTGATTTCAAAGCATTATTTTATAAAACGTATTTCACAGTTCTGTTGCCAGTTCTTAAGAATGGAATGTAATTTTTAAAAATAAACAAAACAATATGTTATTCATTTTAATGATTGCAACAAACCAAGCAGGCTGAAGTTTTTGGGTGAAACCTTGAAGAAATGTGTTGTTATGGCATTTTCTGTGAAGATAACAGCAAAGCTAGTTTTCACCTAGACTTAGATCAAATAAACACACAGTAGGAATTCATCTTGTTTATTCTGATGGTCCTCTGGATCACCAAAGTATTTCTACTGCATAAAAGCAAGAGATGAGGGGCTGGGGATTTAACTCAGTGGTTCGATCCCCAGCACCGGGAAAAAAAAGAAAAAAGAAAAAAGAAAAAAATTGTATTAGATAAAATACCACAAACAGCTGGGTACAGGGGCACACCCCTGTAATCGCGGTTACTCAAGAGGCTGAAGTAGGAGGATTCCAAATTTGAACTCAGTTCTGGCAATTTGGCAAGAACCCTGGTAACTGCAATTTAGCAGTTTTAGGGTGGGAGTATAAGTAGTAGAGCCTGAGTTTAGCATGCATGAAGCCCTAGGTTCAATCTTCAGTTTAAAAAAAAAAAGAAAAATATTAAGTTAAAGCAGCTCTACTGTATGCCAGAAAATAATCTCAGGTGTTAGTGAACAAAATGTCCCTGCCCTATTAGAGCTTACGTTCTAATGGTTAAAAAAACTAAAATATCAAGAGTTTTTTTTTATCATCTATAAACCAAGAATAAAGTATATGGTCATTTACCATGTTTAAAACTTAGTACTTCTGTGACCTTGGGCAGTTAGTTAACAACCAATCGCTACCTCAGATTCATTCTCTGTCAGCTAAGGATTATAGTAGTATACACCTCACAAGGTTCAAGAGTAAATTTATTTATTTTTTTTCAAGAGTAAATTTAATGAATTACTACAGTACACAAAACAATGCCTTCCATGCAATAAATTCTGAATATAGAGTACCATTTATGACTTTTGGTAATGATGCTGGAACAGAAATTTTCTACATAAATGAAAATTTATTAGTCTCACTTGTATTTACTCTGAAAAATTTCTTCTGAAAGAAATCCAAATTTCAGATAAGACAAATATAATTTTAAATGCCCCTAAAGTTATAATCAATTCTCATGTAGTATAAAGAAATTATTAATTTGTTTCCCAGTTAAGTCACAACTCCCAAAATTTAGGGGTACTGTCCAACATTACCATGCAAATACTCTAAGTGTGAAATCAATTTTTTTCATTTGTTGGAAAAGAGATTTAAGAGGTCTAACAATTGCCATTATTTTCTCAAAATTTAATGTAAATGAGTTATATTTCCCCTACTACTGAAAGGCTCAAGAAAGAAGCAAACTTTCCATATCCTAAATGTTGTTTGTTAAGTGATGCTTAGGATTTATGGAACCAGCATCTCCCACATGCAAGGCAAGCCAAATGCCCAATGAGCAACATCCCTACAGTCCCCAGATGGGTTTTGTTTTTAATTCTGAGGCTCAGGGCTTGTTAACATTCCCAGAGCAGAGTTGACATGAAAACTGAGGGATAGAGAAAATCATGGGAAACCAGAGCAACAAAATGAATTTATGATCTTTACCAAGAATGAGCTACAGATAGAGCTGTCTGACAGAAATAAAATGTAAAGCCTTAAGTGCACGTTAGAAATTTCTGGTAACTATGTTAAAAAGAATAAAAAAAACCTCTCAAGATATTACTTTAATAATATATTTCATTGGCCCCAATATATATACTATCATCTTAACATGTAATCAAAATAAAAGTTTCTAAAATATTTTACATTTAGTACTGAGACTTTGAAATCCAGTGTATAATTCAAAATTTAGCACATTTCAATTTAGACTGGCCATATTTCAAGTGCTTAAAAGCCACATGTGACAGGCAAATCCAGACATACAGAAAATAGATTACTGGTTGCCAAGAGACTAGGGGAGTGGGAAATAAAAAGGACCTGTTAATGGATACCAGCTTTCTTTTGGCATTGTTGAAAATGTACTAATTAAATAGTGGTGATGAAAAAAAAAAAAGTGGTGATGGCTACACAACTTTATGAATATTATGAAAAGCGGTTTAAAAAATAAAAAATAAAAAAAAATTTCAAAAACCCGATGGAGGGGCTGGGGATTTAGCTCAGTGATTAGAGTGCTTGCCTTGCAAGCACAAGGGCCTGAGTTCGATCCCCGGCACCACAAAAAAAAAAAAAAAAAAAAAAAACCGGATGGAAAGAAGTCAAACATGGCCAGTAGCTACTACATACAATGCAGTACTACTCTAGATTTAGAATCAGGAAATAACAGCCCATCCAATTATAGTAATGTTATGCCACTGAAACTTTAAATTCTGGATTTCAGTCATCATACTTCACACAATCTACAATTTACTGGTGTTGCTATTGTTTGCTTTTGGAGATAGTGTCTCACTGTGTATTTCAGGTTGGCATTGAACTCACTGTGTAGCCCAGGCTGGCTTCCAACTCACAGCAATCCTCCTGCCTCAGCCTCAGGAGTGCTGGGATTACAGGTGTACAGCAAAACACCCAGCTCTGTTTGTTTCTTAACAGGGGTCCTACACTCATGTAAACCAATTTATAATATTCTCCAAGATACATTGATAAGTAAAAAGCCAACGTACAGAATAATGAACCATGATGTCATCGGTAGGCAATATAGTCTTATGAAACCACCTTAATACACGGGGTCTGTCCTTGGCCAAAACATTATTATGCAGCACAACTGTATATGCCTACATTTATCTCTAGAAGAATATGCAAAAAAACCACTAAGTTGCCTCTTGAGAAAAAACAGAGAACTGGGAGGTCAAAGAGACTAAACTGAAAATTTATTTCTTCACTATGTGTACCTCTTGTGCATTACTGAATTCTGCACCATATAAACAGTACCTATTCAATAACTATATATTCACTGCTATAAATCTTTTTATGCAGGAAAAGTTATTTCCTTCATGCCAGATACAAAAAAGCAAAATACATAGGCAAGTGTTTATAAAAATGGTTGTGGAATTGGAAAAACCAGCAAAGTTCCTAGCAAATAAACTGCAATATTTAATTAAACAGTATTCATCATCAAAGAAAAAGCAATGTATCTTAAAATGTTACCTGTTCTACCTTAACAAAAATTTAAAATATTGTAAGAACAATCTGAGCCCTCCTCCCAAACATATAAACATCTGTAAAAAAATAGTGACTATAACTCATTGTAAACCATTAAAATTTTGTTTTGAGACAGGGTCTACCCAAGTAACCTAGGCAGGTTTTTGTTTGTTTTGGGGGGTCTGCTGGGGATCGAACTCAGGGCCTTATACTTGCTAGGCAAGTGCTCTACCACTGAGCTAAATCCCCAGCCCCTCCCAGACAGGTTTCGAACTTGCAATCCTCCTACATCAGCCACCCAAGGGCTGAGATTACAGGTGTACCACCATGCCCAGCCCACTAAATTTTTTTTTTTTTTTAAATTCAAGAATCCACTATGATGGGCTGAATTGTGTGTTAAAGCCAGGCATGGTAAGCATTTCTCAGCACTGGAAATGACTATTATGCCAAATCTTTACTCTGAAAGATCACAGTTGATAGACTGGTGGTCTTTACAGGAATTCTAGCTCAGTAAATGTAAGCCTGACAATTAGGAAAACCACTTTTCTAGAAGCCCCCAATAAAATAACTGACTCAGGCAAGGATCGTCGTGGATACTAAATTATCAGATGAAAACTTATGTGGAAACAAGGTATTTCAAGAATGTCAAAGTATTAACCCACAATTTACAAGGGGTATAAAACATAATCTTACCAAGAAAGTATGTAAGTTAATCATTTTAACTGATTAAACAAGTGACCTACCATCGACAACATTAAGGAATACTAATATGATTCACTAATATGAAATACCTAACATTCACTTGAAGTTTTCTTGCACAAAATGTTTAACCTAAAGCTTATCAAACCTTTACGCCCAGACTCCAGTATTCAGTTTTAGGAAAAAAAGAAAGATGTAGATATGGGAGAGCTACTATAAATCTTAATAGCTTCAAGAACATATAGGTTTGTGAATCTTAAATAGGACCTGGTTCAGAAAAAAGGTATGAAAGACTCTTTCTCTCTCTCTCTCTCTCTCTAGCTAGCTATTTATTGAGGGGGTTGCTGGAGTTTGAACTTGGGCCCTTGGGCTTGGCTGGACAAGTGCTCTACCACTGAGCTAAATCCCCAATCCCAGAAAAGACTTATTTTTAAAATTCACTAAGACTGAATATGGACCTGAATACAGTATAGGGTATATCAAGGAATTAATTTTCTCAGCTAGAAAGATACTGTGTGCTGGGGGTGGTAGTACACACCTGTAGTCCTGGCACCTGGAACGCTGAAGCAGAGTTAGAGGCCAGCTTGGGCTACCTACCATAGTGAGTTCAAGGACACCCTGAATTGCATAGGAAGATCCTGTCTCAAAAAAACAAAAACAAAACGAACAAAGAATGTTACTTTTAAGAAATGTAGCCCGGTGTGGTGGCGCATGCCTGCAATCCAAGCACTTGAGGGTTGAGGCAGAAGGACTGCAAATTTGAATCCAGCCTGGGCAATCTTGTCTCAAAATAAAAAATAAAAAGACCACAGATATAGCTCCATGTGAAGGACCACTACCCACCCCCAAAATTCCACTCATTATACAATACAGTGGGAAAATACTGACAACTCATAAGTGTTCAATAAAAAAAATGGTTAAGTCAAGTAATATAATCATTTAAAAAAGTTTTTAATGCCATGAAGAAAACACGATATATTAAGAGAAAAACAGTGATACAAAAGTTACATATACTTAAGTCCTGATTTGTAAAAAGAAAAGATGTTGATATCAATAGCTACCTGGCTGATGAAAAAATATAGCCCACTTGCATCAGCTTTGTACATTTTTCTGAATTCTCCTAACAGAGCAAGGAGACAAGATTACCCATGTTTCCAATAAATATTAATAAGCTATAAGCTCTTAGATTCATGGTCATGCCTGTGTCATTACCAAAACCTACACCTTCTCTGAAATCAATTTCTCATCTCCCACATTCCCAAATGCCTTGCATTAACTTTGTTTAGCTCTCAAACTCAGCAGTGATGTAGCTTCATTACAACATGACCAATCTCCCTAATTATTAATTCTTGATATCCCCATTTCCCCCAGATCCCATAGACATCTGCTATAATCACTCTCTTACAAAATAATCTTGGTAACTCTGATGCTTCTGTCATGGTGCTCATATAAAGTCCCAAAGCCAGTGAAACTCACCTTCCATTAACTAAAAAAAAAAAAAAACTTCCTCTTTGTGTCTGCCCCAACCACTATTGCTAGAGAAAAAAACACAATCATCATTAATTGGTCTCATGTTAAAAGAAGACCACAAATCCCAAATGGAAATTTAACACAATGCCCTAAGTGTCTGTGCTTCTATTACAGATTAATCCTGCCACTCATGTTGTGAACACCATCCCTGTTTATCTCAAGGCCTTTATACCTTCCCTGCCAATGTAGTTTAAAACAAAAGACTCTATAATTACTCTTTAGCATAATCAATTTCTCCAACCATAAACACACAAACATTCAAATATCTAACAGAATTTTGTTTTGTTTTGTTTTTTTGAGACAGGCTCTCACTATGTAGTCCAGGCTGGCCTCGAATTTGCGGCGATCCTCCTGCCAACTGCTGGGATTACAGGCATGCGTCATGATGACTGGCTCTAAAAGGATTTTTTAAAAAGATCGTTCAAGACATAGTCTTCTCCAGCTATGGGCTCTCTTCTCTGCTCCCCTCGGTTGACAATAGTTACTACTTCTACACCTCATATTCTCTCACTAACCCATTCCAATCAGATTTCTGGCTTCACTATTCCACTGCCAAGGTTACCCATGGTCACCATGTTGCAAATTCAATGGTCATTTCTGCTTTTCAGCAGAAAGACAAGGTCAACTACTTTCCTCTTGAAATTAACTTCCCCTAGCTTCAGTATCATCACCTGCTTCTAGTTTTCCTAATACAATAACTCATAGAATAGCTCACTTGTCTTATCCTCTGCTGGTGCAATTTCAAAATGTGCAAGAACCCCAACGCAAAAGCCAAAATTTCATCCTAGAACTCATCCTTGTAGAGCCGATTTCTCCCAAAATCATACAGTGTAGGCTTTAAATATGTCACCTCTATATCTACAATGTCAAGTCCCTCTCCAGATCTGACCTCCAGACATATATATTCAATTGATAGTTATTCTCCCAACTTAAAAACCTAACAAGGACAAAGTAAAATTCTTGATCTTTCCTTACACTTCCAATTTGCTCCCTCTCATTTCCCATCTCGGAAATTAGCATCGTCTATGTAGTTGCTACAGACAGAAGTCTAGATGTTTTCCTAATCCATCAGCAAATTCTGTTGACTCTACTTGTTAAGCATAACCCAAATACTTTTAAACATACCCCAATACTACCCATCAACTCCCTATTCAACTGTAGCCTCAAAGTATAATCTCTTGCCTAGTTACCTACAAGTTTTCCAAATGATCTTCCTGAGTTTATTTTTGCCCCTCCAGTCCTTCCAAAGCAAGCTGCCCAACAAAATTTTCTCTTTGTTCCTTACTAATGATAATGAAACCCCAATTTTAACTGGGGGCAACGTGCTCAGCTAAAATACATTTCTTGGTCTTCCATAATACAGATGAAGCTGGGCATGGTGACGCACCCCTGTA
Source organism: Hystrix cristata (assembly GCA_004026905.1). NCBI lineage: Eukaryota > Metazoa > Chordata > Mammalia > Rodentia > Hystricidae > Hystrix > Hystrix cristata. The sequence continues at coordinate 9,221 of PVJO010011941.1, read as the reverse complement.
ATTCCTGCACTCAGGAGGCAGAGCCAGGAGGACTGCTGCAAGTTTGAGGCCAGCCTGAACTACATAACAAAACCCTGTCTCAAAAATAATAATAATAGTAGTAGTAGTAGTAGTAGTAGTAGTAGTAGTAGTAGTAGTA
>PVJO010011940.1:17214-57708 GCA_004026905.1 Hystrix cristata | reverse complement strand
ACTTAGTTTGACTTGCTGTACGTTCCCTTTGAGTTGGGAAGCCTGCCTGTACATTTTCCCAGCGCTGGCTGCTTGGGCTGACAAACAGGAGCTTCTTTCGTTTTTCTGCCATTGACTTGAATGGGCTTCTGAGCCCAAGAAAGAAGTGACTGTAACAGGCAAGGGCAGTGATTCCCAGTGAAGCTGCACTGTGTTTTGACTTCTCCGTGTCAACTGATTTCAGATCCAAACTCGCAGCTCTTCAGGACTTTGCTTTGTAAAGAAGTGTGCTATAGGTTTCTCCAAGCAATCTCTTCTTGAAAGCACAGGCCTCAAAGAGCTGTATTGTAAAACTCTGCTTTTCCTGAAGGCAGAACTTAGTTTGACTTGCAGTTCGGTCACTTTGAGTTCGGAAGCCTGCCTGTACATTTTCCCAGCGCTGGCTGCTTGGGCTGACAAACAGGAGCTTCTTTCATTTTTCTGCCATTCACTTGAATGGGCTTCTGAGCCCAAGAAAGAAGTGACTGAAACAGGCAAGGGCAGTGATTCTCAGTGAAGGTGCACTGTGTTTTGACTTCTCCCTGTGAACTGATTTCAGATCCAAAGTCGCAGCTCTCCAGGACTTTCATTTTTAAAGAAGTGTGCTATACGTTTCTCCAACCAATGTCTTCTTGAAAGCACAGGCTACAAAGAGCTGTATTGTAAAACTCTGCTTTTCCTGAAGGCAAAATTTAGTTTGAATTGCTGTACGTTCACTTTGAGTTGGGAAGCCTGCCTGTACTCTTTCAAAGTGCTGGCTGCTTGGGCTGACAAACAGGATCTTCTTTCATTATTGTACCGTTGACTTGAAAGGGCTTCTGAGCCCAAGAAAGAAGTGACTGTAACAAGCAAGGGTAGTGATTCCCAGTGAAGCTCTACTGTGTTTTGATTTCTCCCTGTGAACTGCTTTCAGATCCAAACTCGCAGCTCTCCAGGACTTTGCTTTGTAAAGAAATGTGCTATACGTTTCTCCAAGCAATCTCTTCTTGAAAGCACAGGCCTCAAAGAGCTGTATTGTAAAACGCTGCTTTTCCTGGAGGCAGAACTTAGTTTGACTTGCTGTACGTTCCCTTTGAGTTGGGAAGCCTGCCTGTACATTTTCCCAGCACTGACTGCTTGGGCTGAGAAACAGGAGCTTCTTTCATTTTTCTATTATTGACTTCAATGGTCATTTGCTCCTAAGAAACAAGTGCCTATTAAACACAAAGTCAGTGATACCCAGTGCAGCTACACTGTGTATTGACTTCTCACCGTGACCTCTCTTCAACCCCACACTCGGAGCTCTCCAGGACCTTGCTCTGCACGGAATGTTTTATGTATTTCCCTCGCAAACTGCTGTTCACAGCACAGGTCCAAATGATCTGTGTTGTGAAACTCCACAATGCCTGAAGGCAGAACTAAAATTGACTTTCTGTATAGTCATTTTGAGTTGGGAATACTGCCCATACATTTTCCCAGCGCTAGCTGCTTAGGCTGGCAAACAGCAGCTTCTTGCATTTTTCTGCGACTGACTTCAATGTGCCTTGATCATAAGAGAGAAGTGACTGCCAAACTCAAGCACGGTGATGCCTAGTGTAGCTGCCCTGTCTTTCAACTTCTACCTTCGAACTGTCTTCAGCCCCACACTCGTACCTCTCCAGGACCTTGCTCTACACAGAAGTGTCCTATGCATTTCCCAGGCAAGCTGCTCTTCAGGACACTGGCCACAAGGAGTTGTATTGTGAAACTCTCCATTTCTTGAAGGTACAATTTAGTTTGACTTGCTGTACATTCAGTTTGCCTTGGGAACAGTGCATGGATATTTTCCCAGCACTGGCTGCTTCAGCTGACAAACAGCAGCTTCTTTCATTTTTCTGCCATTGACTTGGATGTGCCTTGGAGCCTAAGCAAGAAGTGAGTGCAAAAGGGAATTGCTGAGATGCCCAGTGAAGCTGTACTGTGTATTGACTTCTCTCTGCGAACTGTATTCAGCCCCACACTCGCAGCTCTCCAGGACCTTGCCCTGCAAGATGTGTCTTTTGCATTTCCCAGGAAAACTAGTGTTCACCACACAGGCCTCAATGAGAAATGTTATGAAACTCCGCATTGCCTGAAGGTAGAATTTAGTTTGACTTGCCCTGCAATCAGTTTGAGGTGGGAACAGTGCGCCTATATTTTTCCAACACAGCGTGCTTGCAGTGACAAACAGCAGCTTCTTGTATTTTTGTGCCATTGACTTGAATGCACCTTGAGACTAAGAAATAAGTGACTGTCAAATGCAAGATAGCTGATGCCCACTGAAGCTCCACTGAGTTTTGACTTCTACCTGTGAACTGTCTTCACCCGAACATTCACAGTTCTGCAGCAGCTTGCTCTGCAAAGAAGTGTCTATGCATTTCCCACAATAACTGCTCTTCACCGCACAGGCCCCAATGCGATGTGTTGTGAAACTGTGCAATGCCGGAAGGCAGAAGTTACTGTGAATTCCTCTGCATTCAATTTCAGTTGAGAATACTGCCCTTACATTTTCCCACTGCTGACTCCTTTGGCTGACAAGCAACACCATCATTCATTTTTCTGCCATTGACTTGAAAGGGCCTTTGATCCTAAGAAAGAAGTGACTGTCAAAAGTAAGGGCGATGATGCCCAGTGAACCTGCACTGTGTTTTGACTTCTCTCCATGCACTATCTTCAAACTCATACTCGCAGCTCTCCAAGCTCTTGCTTTGCAAAGTGTCTTGTGCGTTTTCCAGGCAAACTACTCTTCACAGTACAGGCCCAAAAAATCTGTGATGTGAATTTTGGCATTGCCTGAAGGGAGAACTAATACTGACTTGCTGTATATTCAATTTGAGTTGGGAACACTGCCCATACATTTTCCCATTGCTGGATGCTTGGGCTGGCAAACAGCAGCCTCTTGGATTTTTCTGCCATTGACTTGAATGAGCCTTTGAGAAGAAAAAAGAAATGACTGCCAAACGCAAGCGTGATGATTCCAAGCGAAGTTGCACTGTGTTTTCACTTCTCCCTCTGAACTGTCTTCCTCCCCACAATCACAGCTCTCCAGACCTTGCTCTGCAAAGAAGTATCTTATGCATTTCCCACGCAAATTGCTCTTCACCACACAAGCCCAAATGGCCTGTGTCATGAAATTCCGCGTTGCCTGAAGGCAGAATTAGTTTGATATGCTGTCCATTCAGTTTGACTTGGGAACACTGCCCGTACATTTTCCCAGCGCTGGCTGCTTGGGCTGACAAACAACAGCTTCTTGCACTTTTCTACCATTAACTTGAATGGGCCTTTGAGCCTAAGAAAGAAGTGCCTGTCAAACGCAAGGGCGGTGATGTCCAGTGAAGCTGCACCATGTTTTGACTTCTCCTTGTGAACTGTCTTCATCCCCACACTCACATCTCTCCAGGACCTTGCTCTGCAAAGAAGTATCTTATGCATTTCCCACGCAAACTGCGCCTCACAGGACAGGCCCTAATGATCTTTATGATGAAACTCCTCATTGCATAGGCAGATTTTAGTTTTACTTCCTGTACATTCAGTTTGCCTTGGGAATACTGCTCGTGCATTTTCCCAGAGCTGCCTCCTTGGGCTGACAAACAGCAGCTTCTTTCATTTTTCTGCCATTGACCTGAATGGGACTTTGAGCCTAAGAAAACGTTAGGATCATTGTGCCCAGTGAAGCTGCACTGTTTTGTTTTCTGCCTGTGAGCTGTCTTCAGCCCCACATTTGCAGCTCTCCGGGACCTTGCTCTGCATAAAAGTGTCTTATGCACTTCCTAGGCAAACTGCTCTTCACCGCATAGGCCCGAATGAGCTGTGTTGTGAAACGCCACATTTTCTGAAGGCAGAATTTATTTAACTTGCTGTGCATTCAGTTTGATATGAGAACACTGCCCGTACAGTTTCCTAGCACTTTCTGCTTGGGCTGACAAACAGCAGCTTTTTTCATTTTCCTCCATTGACTTGAAAGAGCCTCTGACCCTACTAAACAAGTGTCTCTCAATGGAAGGCCAGAGATTCTCAGTGAAGCTGCACTGTGTTTTGACTTCTCCCTGTGAACTATCTTCAACCCCACACTCTCACCTCTGCACTCCCTCGCTATTCAAAATACTTTTTATTGGAGTCTACTCCAAACCTCCATTCACTACAGAGGCCTGAGAGAGGTGTGTGCCAAAAATCCATATTGCAGAGAGGTAAAACTGCCAGTGCGTATGCACTCTGTTTTTTCTCAGCACCTTCCCAGTGTACCCTCCTTCTTCTGGCTGCTTCCAGGACAAAACAGCAGTTTCTTTCATACACTGCATTTCACTTTTATGTGTCTTGGAGGCCTAGTGAAAAATGTGCTGTGAAAACGGCAGGGAGGGTAACAGAAGCTATATAGCATAGTTTTGCATGTCGTACTTGGAACCCTGCTTAGCAGCCCACTCACAGCTCTGTGGGTCCTTTCTTTTTGAAGATGTGCCTAACACATTCTACACCAAACTGCATATTACCACAGAGGGTTGTGAGAGGTGTACTCTTAATATCCTTATTGCAGAGAGGTTCAACTTCGAGTGAGTGGTTATAATAGATGTTTGTTCTTGGCACATTTCCCCTGCCCCCTCTTGCTCTCGCTGATTGCAGTAAGAAGCAGCATTTTCTTTCATGCACTGACATTCATTTCAACAGTCTGAGGAGGCCTAGGGAATAATATTTCTGTCAAACGTCAGAGAAAGCAGCAGGAGCTCACTGGGATAGCTTTGTAATTCTTGTTTGGAATGCTCCTTAGCAACACACTTGCAGCTCTGAAGCCCCTTCCTTTTAAAAAGAAGTGTATAGGGCTGTCTAGATCAAATTTCCTATAACCATAGAGGGTTGAGAGGTATGTACTCTGAAAATCCTTACTGCAGAGAGGTACAAATTTCAGTGAGTGTGAATACACTGTTTGTTCTCAGCACACTCCCTCTGACCCCTCCTTGCTCTGACTAATTGAAGAAAGGAACAGCAATTTCTTTCATACACTGCCATTCATTTCAATGGTCTTTGGAGTACTAGGAAACAATGTGCTTGTCAAAATGGCAGGGAGGATAGCAGAAGATAACTGGCATAGCTTTGCACTTCTGACTTGGAATATTCCTTACCAACACACTCGCAGCTCCACAGGCCCTTGCTTTTTTAAAAAAAAGTGCTAGGGCAGTCTACCCAAAATTGCCATTCACCACAGAGGCCAGAGAGAGGTCTACTTCAAATATCCTTAATGCAGAAAGGTATATCTTCCAGTGAATGTGTATACACTCTGTACTTGGCATGTTTCCTGTTCCTTCTCTCTGCTCCAATTGCTTGCAGTAAGAAATGGCAGTTTCTTTCATATACTTCCGTTGACTTGAATGGGCATTGGAGTCCTAAGGGGGGAAAAAAATGTGCCTGTCAAAATGGTAGGGAGAGCAGCAGAAACTAACTGGCTTAGCTTTGTTCTTCTTACTTGGAACTATCCTAAGCAGCACACTCACAGCTCTGCAGGCCCTTGCTTTTCAAAGAAGTGCCAAGGTAAGTCTACACCAAACTGCCTTTCACCACAGAGGCCAGAGAGAGTTGTACTCCAAAAATCTTTACTGCAGAGATGTAGCACTTCCTGTGAGTCAGTATACACTCTGTTTGTTCTTGGCACCTGCCCCCTGAACTCTTGCTACTCTGGCTGCTTGCAGTAAGAAACAGCTCTTTTATTCATGTAATGCCATTCACTTGAAAGAGCCTTGGAGACCTAGGGGAAAATGTGACTGTCAAAACAGCAGAGAGGGCAACAGAAACTCAATGGCACATCATTGTACTTCTTACTTGTACAGCTCCTTTTCAACACACTCAGTTCTGCAGGCCCTTTCTTTTCAAGGAAGTGCTTAGGGCAGTCTATACCAAACTGCCTTTCACCACAGAGTCCTGAGAGAGATGTACTCTGAAAATCTTTATTGCAGAGAGTTACAACTTCCAGTGAGGGAGTATACATTCTGTTTGTTCTTGGTACATTCCCACTTCCCCCTCCATGTTCTGGCTGATTGAAGCAAGAAATAGCTTTTTCTTTCATACACTGACATTCATTTGAAGAGGCCCTGAGGCCTAGGGAAATATGTGCCCATGAAAACAGCAAAGAGGGCAGCAGAAGCTAACTGGCATAGCTTTGACTGCTTACTTGGAACCCTCCTTATAAATACCCCAGCAGCTGTGCAGGCCCTTGCTCTTCAAAGAATTGCCTAGGGCATTTTACCCCAAATGTCATTCACCACACAGTACTGAGAGAGGTGTACTCTGAAAATCCTTATTGCAGAGAGGTAGAACTTCCAGTGAGGGGGTATACATTCTGTTTGTTGTTCACATGTTCCCCCTGCCTTCTCCCTGCTCTGGCTTGTTGCAGTAAGAAACATCAGTTTTTTCATACACTGCCAATCCTTTGAGTGGGCCTTGGAGTCCTAATGGAAAATGTGCCTGTCAAAATAGCAGGGAGAGCAGCAGAAGCTAATTGGCATAGATTTTCAGTTCTTACTTGGAACTCTCCTTACAAATATAGTCGCACCTCTGCAGGCCCTTGCTTTTCAAGGAAGTGCCTATGGGCCTATGGCAGTCTTCCCAAAATTGCCATCCACCACAGAGGCCTAAGAGAGTTGTATTCTGAAAATCTTTATTGCAGAGAGGTACAAATCCCAGTGAGTGCATATGCACTCTGTTTGTTCTTGGCATGTTCACCCTGCTCTCTCCATGCTCTGGATGTTTGCAGTACCAAACAGAAGTTTCTTTCATACACTGACGTCACTTGAAGGTGACTTGGAGGCCTAGGGAAAAATCTGCCTGTGGAAATGGCAGCCAGGGCAGCAGAAGTTCACTGGCATAGCTTTGCACTTCTTGGAACTCTCCTTACCATCACACTTGCAGTTCCACAGGACCTTGATTTTCACAAAAGTGCTTAGGGCAGTCTACGGCAAACTGCCAATCACCACAGAGGCCTAAGAGAAATGTATTCTGAAACGTATTATTGCACAAAAGTACAACTTCCAGTGAGTAGTTGTACGCTCTGTTTGTTCTGAGCACATTCCACCACACTCTCCCTTGCCTGGCTGCTTGCAGTGAAAAATAGCAATTTATTTCATACACTGCCATTCACTTGAAGGGGCTTTGGAGGCCTAGGGAAAAACGTGCCTGTCAAAATATCAGGGAGGGCAGCAGAAGCTAACTGGCATAGCTTTGCACTTTGTACTTGGCACTTTCCTTACCAACACACTTGCAGCTCTACAGGCCCTTGCTTTTCGAAGTACCTAGGGCAAGTTACCCCAAACTGCCACTCACCACAGAAATGTGAGAGATATGTACTCCAAAACTCCTTATTGCAGATAGGTAGCACTTCCAGTGAGTATACACTCTGTTTGTCCTCAGCATCCTCCCCCTCCCCTCTCCTTGCTCTGTCTGACTGCAGTAAGAAACAGTACTTTCTTTCATATACTTCCATTCATTTGAACAGATCTTGAAGGCCTGGGAGGAAATGTGCTTGTAAATAAAACACAGAGGACAGCAGAAGCTGACATATTTTTGCACTTCTTCCTTGGAACTCTCCTTACCAACACACTTACAGCTCTGCAGGCCCTTGCTTTTTGAAGAAGTGTCAGGGTAGTATACCCCAAACTGCCATTCACCACAGAGGCCTGAGAGAGGTGTACTCTGAAAGTACTTATTGCAGAGTGCTACAAGTTTTAGTGAGTGATTATGCACTCTGCTTGTTCTCGGCACATTCCCTGTGCACTCTCCCTTCTCTGGCTGCTTGCAGTAAGGAACATTTTCCTTCACACCCTAACATTCACTTCTTTGGGCATGGAGGCCTATGGGAAAAAAAAATGTGCCTATCAAAATGGCAGGGAAGGGAGCATAGCCTAAGTGTCATAGCTTTTCACTTCTTACTTGGAACTGTCCTTATTAATACACTCACAGCTTTGCAGGCCCTTGTATTTCAAAGAAGTGCCTAAGGAATTATATCACAAACTGCTGTTCTCCATAGAGGCCTGGGAGTGTTATACTCTGAAAATTCTTATAGCAGAGAGTTAGAATTTCCACTAAGTGAGTATAAACTCTGCTTGTTCTAGGCACGTTCCATGTACATTCTCACAGCTTTGGCTGCTTGCAGTAAAAAAAAAAAAAAAAAAAAAAACAGCTCATTCTTTCATACACTGCCATTAACTTGAATGGACATTGTAGGCCTAGGGAAAAATCTGCCTGTCAAAACTGCAGGTAAGGCAGCAAAAGCTAATGGACATAGCTTTTCACTTCTTATTTGGAATTCTCCTTACCAACACACTCTCAGCTCTGCACATTCTCGCTCTTCAAAGAAGTGCCTACGAAATTCTACCCCAAATTGCTATTCACCACAGAGGTCTGAGAGAAGTGTATTCTTAAAGTCCTTACTGTTGAGAGGTAGAACTTCCAGTGAGTAGGTATAAACACTGTTCATTCTGGGCACATCCGCCATACCCTCTCCCTGTCCTGGATGCTTGCAGTAAGAAGCAGCAGTTTCATGCACTCCCATTCACTTGACAAAGCATGAGAGGCCTAGGGGAAAACCTCCCTGTCAAAACTGCAGGTAATGAAGCAGATTGTAACTGGCATAGCTTTTCACTTCTGACTTGGAATACTCCTTAACAACACACTCACAGCTCTGCAAGCCCTTGCTTTTCAAAGAAGTGCCTAAGACATTATACAACAAACTGATTATCCACTACAGATGCCTAAGAATATTATACTCTGAAAATCCTTATTGCAGAGATGTAGAACATCCAATAGTGTGTATAAAGTCTGTTATTTTGGGCATGTTCCCCTTACACACTCCCAGATCTGCCTGCTGGCAGTAGGAAACAGCAGTTTCTTTCATACTCTGCCAATCACCTGAATAGGCATTGTAGTCCTAGCAAAAAAGGTCCCTGTCAAAACTACAGGGAAGGCAGGAGGACCTATTTAGCAAAGCTTTTCACTTTTTATTTGAAACTGTCTTTACCAACACACTCACATCTCTGCAGGCCCTTGCTTATCAAAGAAGTGCCTAAGGCACTGTACCCCAAACTACTATTCACCACAGAGGCCTGAAAGAGTTGTACACTGAAAATCCTAACTGCAGAGAGTTAGAATGTCCAGTGAGTTGGTATAAATTCTATTCTTTCTTGGAAGTTTAGCCATACACTCTCCCATCTCGTCCTGCTTACAGTAAGAAACAGCAGTGTAATGGTTGATTGATTGTGTCAACTTGTAAGAGAAGCTTAACTAAATTGGTTTAGCAATTCTACACCCTAGGGTGTAGAAGGTCCACCCTGGGGTGCCCCATTCTCTAGATGGTATAAAGGGGAAATGAAGAGGGATATAGCCCGGCCTGTTTCTTTGGATATGTTTCGCTTCCTTTGGAGGAGCTCCAGACTTCCACTTGGATCCTTGGAACTCCAGACCTTCACCTGAATACTTCAGCCCTCTAGACCTTCGCCTGGACCCTCCAGACTTTCGCCTGGATCCTTCAGGCCTCTAGACCTTTGCCTGGATCCTTCAGGCCTCCAGACCTTTGCCTGGATTCTTGGAACCTCCAGACCTTCGGCTGGGCCCTCCAGATCTCCAACTTGCAGACGGACCCTCTGCACGCTTCCACACCTGACTTGTAAGAAGCCCAAAGAAGCCAAATTGTAAGCTCTGAAATATTCATATATCTACCATTGTATCTATTTCTCTAGAGAATACTGACTAATACAAGCAGTTTCCATCATACACTGACATTCACTTGATTGGGCACTGGAGCCATAGGAAAAAATGGTGCCTGTCAACTCCGCCAGGAAAGCAGCAGAACTTAAGTAGCATAGCTTTTCAGTTCTTACTTGGCACTCTCCTTAGCAACACACTCACAGCTCTGCAGGCATCTTTTTCAAAGGAGTGCCTAAGGCAGTCTACCCAAAACTTCTATTCACCCCAGAGGACTGAGAGAAATGTTGTCTGAAAATCCTAATTGCAGAGTTAGAATGTCCAGTAAGTGGTTTTAAACTCTATTTTCGGGATGATCTCCATACTGTCTCCCACCTCTGGCTGTTAGCAGCAACAAACACCAGCTTCTCTCATATACTGTCATTCACTTGAATGGGCATTGGAGGCTTAGAGAAAAATGTGCCTCTAAAAACCACACAAAAGGAAGCAGGATCTATCTGCCATAGCTTTTCACTTCTTATTTGGACCTCTCCTTACCAACACAGTCACAGCTCTTTGCACCCTTACTTTTCAAAGAAGTGCCTAAGGACTTACACCTCAAACTGCTATTCACTGCAGAGACCTGTGAACATTGCGCTCTGAATGTAGTTATTGCAGAGAGGGAGATCTTCTAGTGAGTACAGATAAAGTCTGTACCCTTTGGGCACTTACAGCAGTTTGTTTCTTGCTCTGCCATTCACTTGAATGTGCAGTTGATGCCTAGAGAAACATCTGAGTGTTAAAATCTCAGGGAAGGTTGCAGAACCTAATTGGCATAGCTTTTCAATTCTTTCTTGAAACTCTCTTTACCAACACACGCACAGCTCAGGAGGCCCTTGATTTTCGAAAAGTGCTTAATGCGTTGTGCCCCAAACTGCTATTCACCACAATGACCTGAGAAATGTGTACTCTGAATATTCCTATTGCAGAGACTTAGATATTATAGTGAGTAAAGCTAAACTCAGTTTCTTCTGGGCACTTGATCTGTACACTCTCCCAGCTCTGTCTGCTTTCAGTAACAAATAGCACTTTCTTTCACACACTGCCATTCAACTGAATGGGCAGTTAAGGCCAAGGGAAATATGCCAGTGTCAAAACCTCAAGGAAGGCAGCAGAACCTAATCAGCATAGATTTTCACCTCTTATTTGTAACTCCCCATGCCAATGCACTCACAGCAAGGCAGGCCCTTGCTTTTCATAGAAGTGCCTAAAATATTCTACCCTAAATTAATATCCACTCCTGAGGCCTGAGTATTGGGTACTCTGAAAATTCCTATTGCAGAGAGGTAAGGCTTCTAGTGAATAGGGCAAAATCTGTTTCTTAAGGGCATTTTCCCTATACACCCTCTTGGTGATTGCAGTAACAAAGATCACTTTCCTATAGGCACTGCCATTCCCTTGAATGGCAGTTGAAGCCAAGGGAAACATGTGAGGGTCAAGACCTCAGGGAAGGCAGCAGAACCTAACTGTGGGTCCTTCATTTTCAAAGAACTGCCTAACACCTTTTACCCCAAACTGCTATACAATTCAGAGGCCTGAGAAATGTGTTACATGAAAATCCCTACTTCAGAGAGGGAGTATTTCCAGTGGGTAAGACTTAACTCCATTTCCTGTGGGCCCTGCATATGTACACTCTCCCATCTCAGGCTGCTTGCAGTAACAGACAATTTCTTTTATACTTGACCAATCACTTTAATGGGCAGTTTAGCCTTAGGGAAATATGTGACTGTAGAACACTCAGGAAGGAAGAATCTAACTGGAATAGCTTTTCACTTCTTACCTGGAATTCTACAAATACCTTCATAGCTTTGTAGTCCTTTTTTTTTTTAACAGAACTACCTAAGGCATTCTACCCCAAACTGTTATTCACCACAGGGGCCTGAGAAATGTGTACCCTGAAAATCCCTATGGAAGAGACCTAAATTTTCTAGTTGGTAATGCTAAACTCTGTTTCTTGTGGAAGCTTTTTATGTACAGTTTCCCATCTGTGGCTTCTTGGAGTACCAAACACAATTATGTTTATGATCTTTCATTTGAGTGGGCATTTTATTCCTAGAGAAACACATGTGTGTTGAAACCTCAGGGAAGGCAGCAGAACCTAACTGGAATGCTTTTCATTTTTTATATAAAACTCATATTACTGACACATTCACAACTCAGAAGGCCCTTATTTTTCAAAGTAATCCCTAACACATTCTACCCTAAATTTCTAACCAATTCACAGACCTGAGGAATGAGTATTCAACCCCTATCGCACAGATGTAGATCTTCCAGTGAGTAAGGCTAAACTGTTTCTTGTGGGTACTTTCCTTGTACACTCTCCCAGCTCTGGCTGCTTACACTAACAACCAACAGTTTTCTCATTCTCTGCCATTCATTTGAATGGTAAGATGGGCCCAGGGAAATATGTGAGTGTCAAAACATCAGGGAAGACAGCTGAACCTCACTGGCATAGCTTTTTTCTTCTCACTGCAACTCTGTTTACCAACACACTCACAGCTCTACAGGCCTTTGCTTTTCAAAGAAGTGTCTACCATATTATCCTCCAAACTGCTATTCACAACAGAGCACTGAGAAATGCATACTCCAAATTCCTATTGCACAGAGGCACATCTTCCTATTAGTACAGCTAAACTCTTTATTCTGGGCACTTGATCTGTACACTTTCCCCACTATGGCTTCTTAGAGTAACAAACAACAGTTTCTTTCATACTCTACTATTCACTTTAATTGGCCAATGGAGCCTTGGAAAAGATGTTTGTGTCAAAACCTCAGGGAAGGCTGAAGAATGTAACTGGCGAATATTTCACCATCTACTTGGAACTCTCCTTACCAACACACTCACAGCTCTACGGGCTCTTCCTTATCTTTTTTTTTTTTTTAATTTTTTGAACCAAGTAAATTTTTTGATAAATTTGATCTATACATAATGGTCACATTAATCATAGTTAATTTCTACCTTTCCATTGTATATCTTGTTTTTGCCCTTCACCACCTATCCTTCAACTTCTCTCCCCCTCCTTTTTTCATCAGTTTTATTGACACTTTTACATTCTTTCCTCTTTTTTCCTATTCTTTTTGTCTTCCTTCCTTTTGCCCTCCTCGCTCCCTAGTTCTACTCCCATTTGAATATTTTCTTTCTTTTTCACAGTATCTATTAAGTCATTTTTGTCCTTATTTAAAATTATAGTTTCTCATACCAGATAAATAATTCAATATGTACTTATGAGTGTCTGATTTATTTCACTAAATATGTTTTCAAGGTGCATCCATTTACCTGTAAATGTTTCAAGTTTTTTTATGACAGTTTAGTATTCCATTCTATTAAAAACAATCTTCTTTATCTTCATCAGTTATTCTGCATTTGATTTCCAAGATTTAGCTATTACAAATTTTGTTGCTATAAACATGATTATGTGTATAGCTCTGTGGTGGAATGCTTTTAATTCTGTGAAGATACCAAGAAGAGGAACCACTAGGTCAAATGGAACCTCCACTTGTAGTTTTTTAGGAATCTGCACACTGATTTCCACAATGGTTGGGCCACTCACACTAAGAGTGGAGGAATGTTCCTTTTCCCCTACAGCCCTACCAGCAATTGTTACTGGTTGAATTCTTCATAAAAGACATTTTTTCTGTGCAGTGAAATCTTAGTGCAGTGAAATCTTAGTGTTGTTTTGATTTGAATCTCTCAAAAAACCAGTGATGTTGAACACTTTTTCATATATTTATTTGTGATTTGTACTTCTTCATCTTAGAACTGTTTATTCCTTTGAGATGCTCATTAATGGTTTGGGTCTTGCTTTTCAAATAAGTACTTAACACATTCTACCGCAAATTGCTGCTCACCACAGAGGCCTGAGAAATTGGTTCTCTGAAAATCCCTATCGCAAACAGGTAGATCTTCCAGTGAGTAGAGCTCAGTAAACTCTGTTTCTTATTGGCACTTGATCTGTACAATCTTCCAGTTCTGCCTGCTTGCAGTAACAAAGGGAGGTTTCTTTCATACTTTGCCAATCACTTCAATGGGCAGATGAGTCCTGGGGAAACATGAAAGTGCCAAAACCTCAGGGAAGGCAGCAGAACCTACATGGCACACCTTTTCACTAATTTTGTGGAACTCTAATTACCAACATACTCACGGCTCAGCAAGCACGTACTTTTCAAAAAAGTGTCTAACACATTTTACCCCAAAATGCCGTTCACCACAGAGGCCTGAGGAATTTGTACTCTCAAAATTCTGACTCTAGAGAGGTAGACTTTCCGGTGAGTAGAGCTAAAACCTGTTTCATCTGGGAAACTTGATCTGTACCCTTTCCCAGCTCTGGCTGCTTGCAGTAACAAACAGCAATTTCTTTCATATTCTGCCATTCACTTGAATAGGCATTTGAGGCCAAGGGAACAATGTGAGTGTCAAAGCCTCAGGGAAGGCAATAGAACCTAACTGGAATACCTTTTCACTTTCTTGTAACTCTCTTTACCAACACACAATCCTGCAGGGCCTTTCTTTTCAAAGAAATGCCTAACACGTTCTGCCCAAAACTTCTATTCACCACAGAGGCCTGAGAAATTTATACTCTGATAAACCCTAATGAATAGAGGTAGATCTTCCAGTGAGTAGAGCTAACATCCGTTTCTTGTGAGCACTTGATTTCTACACTCTTCCAGCTCTGACTGCTTACAATAGCAACCAGCAGTTTCTTTCATACTCTACCATCTTCTTCAATGAGCAATCCAGGCCTACAGAAAAATGTGAATGTCAAAACATCAGAGAAGGCAGCAGAACCTAACTGGCATCTCTTTTCACAACTTTCTTGGAACTCTACTTACTAACACACTCAGAGATCTGCTGGTTTTTGCTTTTGAAAGAAGTTCCTAACTCTTTCTTCCCCAAACATCTATTCACAACAAAGCCCTTCAATATGTGTACTCTAATAATCCTTATTGCAAAGAGGTAAATATTCCATGAGTACAGCTAAAATCTTTTTTTCTATACACTTTGCCTGTACACTCTCACAGTTCTGGCTGCTTGCAGTAACAAGCAGCAGTTTCTTTCATACTTTCTCTTTCCCTTCAATATGCAGTTGAGGCCTAGGAAAACGTGAAGAATGTCTAAACATCATGATAGGCTGCAAATCATAAGTGGCATAGCTTTTTGCCTTTTAATTGGAACTCTTATTTACCAACACTCTCACAGCTCTGCGGGCCCTTTCTTTTCAAAGTAGGGCCTAACACATTCTACCTCAAACTGCTACTCACCACACAGACCTAAGAAATGTGTACTCTGCAAACCTCTATTGTAGAGAACTAGAACTTCCAGTAAGCAGATTTAAACTTTGTTTCTTGTGTGCACTTTCTCTGTACACTCTCACAGCTCTTGCTGCTTGCAGTTACAAACAGCAGTTTCTTTCATATTCCGCCATTCATTTGAATGGACATTGGAAGCCTAGGGGAAAATATGAGTGTCAAAACCTTAAGGAAGGCAGTGGAACCTAACTGGAATACCTTTTCACTTCTTACTTGGAACTGTTTTAAACCAACATGCTCAGAGCTCTGCAGGGCCTTGGTTTTCATAAATTGCCTAACACATTCAAACCCAATCTGCTATTCATCACAGATGCATGAGAAATGTGTACTCTGAAAACCCCTAGTGCAGAGGTAGATTTTCCAGTGAGTAGGGCTAAAGTCTGTTTTTTTCTTTCTTTTTTTTTTCTAACCCTAGCCCTAAAATGATTTATTGGTGCATTATAGGTATACATGATGATCACATTCATCATAGTTAATTTGTACCTGTACATGATATATCTTGATTTTTCCCTCCTTCACCACCCCTCCTTTCAACTCCTCTTTTCCTCATTATTTAAAACAGCTTTATTTACATTTTAACATTTTTCTGTTTTTTTCTTTGTCCCTTCCCTACCTTCCCCATCCTCCCTCCCTAGTTCTTTACCCGTTTGAATATTTTCTTTCTTTTTCACAATATCTATTATACACTTTTTCTCCTTATTTACACTTATGGTTTCTCATACCAGAGAAATACTTTGATATATACTCATGTATGTCTGATTTATTTCATTTAAGAATATGTTTTTGAGATCATCCATTCACATATGAAAGTTTTAAATTTATCCTTTTTATGCCAGAGCAGTATTCCCTTATCTATCTATCTGTCTCTATAAAGAATATATATAGAAAAAATATATATATTTTCTTTTTTTTTAATTTCCAAGAACATGTATTGGTGCACTGTATACATAGTGATCACATTCATTGTAGTTAATTTGTACCTGTACATGATACGCCTGGTTTCCCCCCTTCTTCCCCACTCCTCCCTTCCATTCCCTCTCTGTTCTACTCCCCCTCCCTTCCCTATTTACAGTAGCTTTATTTACATTTCTCTCCTTTTCCCCTTTCTTTTCTTTTTCCTTTTCTTTTCCCTTTCCTGCTTTTCTAATTCTCCTTTTTATTGAATATTATCTTTCTTTTACTTAGTATCTATTATACTTTTTTGTCCTTATTTATGCTTATTATTTTTATACCAGAGAAACAATTCAATATGTACTCATGTGTGTCCGATTTATTTCACTTAAGAGTATGTTCTCAAGGTACATCCATTTACCTATAATTATCTCAAGTTTATCCTTTTTATGGCAGAGTAATACTCCACTGTATAGAAAAACCACATCTTCTTTAGCCATTCATTAGCTGCTGGGTATTTGGATTTTTTCCAAGATTTAGCAATTTCAAATTGTGTTACTATAAACATGGTTGCTCATGTATCTCTGTAGTAGGATGCTTTTAATTCTTCAGTGAAGATATCAAGAAGAGGAACAGCTGGGTCAAATGGAACATCTAGTTCTAGGATTTTTTAAGGAATCTCCACACTGATTTCCACAATGATTGGACCAGTTTACACTCTCACAAACAGTGGAAGAGTGTTCCTTTTTCCTCACAGCCCCAACAGCATTTGTCATTTCTTGATTTCTTGATAATAGCTGTTCTTTCTGGAGTGAGGTGGTTTCTTAGCATTGTTTTAATTTGCATCTCTCAAGTGACCAATGATGCTGGACACTCTTTCATACATTTATTTGCCAGTTGTACTTCTTCATCTGAGAATTTTCTATTCATTTCAGATGGCCATTTTTGGATTGGGTCTTTAAATTTCATTGTTCTGATTTTTTGTGTTCTTCATATATTCTTGATGTCTGAGGAAGAGCTTGCAAAAATTTTTCCCATTCTGTGGGTTGTCTCCCAACTCTGTTGGTGATATCTTTTCCTTCATAAATGCTCTTTAATAGGAATATGATCCTAGTCATTGATTATTTGTATTATTTCCTATGGAATATGAGTTTTCTTCCTAACGTTTTGTCTACATCTATGTCTTCAAGAGTCCTTTCTATTGTATCTTCCAGCAAATTCAGTATTTCTGTTTCACTGTTTAGATCTCTGATCCACTTCAACTTTAGTTTAGTACATGGTGAGAGACATGGGTCTAGTTTTAGTCTTTGGCTTGTGGAAAGCAAATTATTCTGGCATCATTTATTAAAGATGCTATCTTCTAGTAAGAGTGTTTCACTCCTTTGTTGAAGACAAGGTTTCTGAGTGTATCTGGGGTTGTCTCTGCATCTCCTAAACTGTTCCATTGATTCTCAGGTCTGTTTTTTATTGTTGTTGCTCTTGTTTGTTCGTTTGTTTGTTTGTTGCCAGTACCATGCTATATTTATTATAGTAGCTTTATAGTATAATTTCAAGTCAAGGATTGTGATGCTCCCTGCCCTGCTCCTGTTGCCTAGAATTGTTTTTTCTATTCTTGGTCTCTTCTGGTTCCAGATGAATTTTATGACTGTTTTTTTGTAATTCTGTGAAGTATGCTATTGGTATTTTGATTAGAATTCCATTAAATCTGTATAGTAATTTGGGAAGTGTGGCCATTTTCACTATGTTTGTTCTTCCTACCCAGGAACATGGGATATCATTCCATTTTCTGACACCCCTTTCAATTTCCTTTTTAAGAATACTATATTTTTCAATGTAATTTTTTTTCCTTGTTTTGCTAGATTTATTCCTATATATTTCTCTTTTTTTCCATGTTATGGTGAATGGTGTGGAGTCCCTAATTTCTTTCTCAGTGTCATTTGTATACAGGAATGTTGTTGATCTTTGAGTGTTGACTTTGCATCCAGCTACATGACTGAACTTGATTGTTAAATCTAGAAGTCTTTTGGTGGAGTTTTTGATGTCTTCTATATAAAGTATCATGTCATCTGAAAATAATGATAGTTTAACTTCTTCCTTTTCTATCTTTATTCCTTTTATTTCTTTCTCTTGTCTAATTGCTCTGGCTAATGTTTCCAGAACTATATTGAATTAGAGTAATGACAGTGGACATCCTTGTCTTGTTCCTGATTTTGGAGTGAAAGCTTTCAGCTTTTGACCACTTAGTATGATGTTGACTGTAGGTTTGTGATAGATGACTTTTATCAGATTGAGATATAGACCATCTATTCATAATTTCTGTAGGGTTTTTATCATGAATGAGTATTGGATCTTGTCAAATGCTTTTTCTGTGTCTATTTAAATGATCGTGTGAATTTTGTCCTTGACTCTCTTGATATGGTGTATTACATTCATTGATTTGCATATGTTGAACCATCCCTGAATCTCTGGGGTGAATCCTAATTGATCGTAGTGTATAATTTTCTTGATAATTTGTCACATTCTCTTTGCCAACTTCTTGACAATTTTTGCATCTCTGTTCAAGTGGGAAAGAGGCCTGTAGCTCTCTTTTTTGGTTGGATCCTTTTTTGCTTTGGGCATCCATGTTTGTTTCCAGGAATGATTTTGGGATTGTTGTTTCATTTTCAATTTCATTAAACAGTTTGAGAAGTAGTGGCATTAGATCTTCTCTAAATTTCTTAAGAAATTCAGCAGTGAATCCATTGGGACCTAGACTTTTCTTTATTGTCAAGTTTTTAATAACCCCTTCAATTTCAAAAGCTGATATTGGATTATTAACATTCTTATTTATTCTTGATTCAATTTTGGTAATTCACATGTATCTAGAAGTCTGTCAGTTTCTTCAGTGTTTTCCATCTTGTCTGAGTACAGGTTCCTGAAGTAGGTACTGATGATCTTGAGGATTTCCGCAGGGCCAGTTGTAGGCTGTTTGGCATTTTCTCTCAGCCATGAGAAAAGTAATTAAGACACCAACCCTCAACTTAACTCAAAGACTAACCTAACTCTAATTGTAGGCTGAATCGTAATGCTAACACTAACCCTAAACAAATCCAAACACAAAAACTAAAACTTAACCCTCACCATAAGTCTAAAACTAACCTTAACCCTAACCCTAACGTGAAAATTACCCTAACCTGAAATGGAATCCTAACCCTAAACTTAACCCATAACACAAATTCTAATCCTAAACATAACCCTAAATAAAATCCAAATGGAAGCTGTAACCCCTTCCCTAACATTAACATTAAGCTTAACCCAAACACTAAACACAATCTCAAATCTCATGCTAACACTAGTCCTCTAACACTAACCCTAATGCCAACCTTTACCCTAACCCAAACCCTCACCATAAACCTAAACCTAACCATAGCCCTAACTACAACCCCTACCCTAACCCTAACCTAATTCGAACTCTAACAATCACCCTTAATCAAACCCTAATCTTAACCTAAATTCTAAACCTAACACTAATTCTAACGGTACCCTGAAATTGAACCTTAACACTAACAGTAAACTGAACCTGAACACAAAAACCAAACACTAAACCTAATCCCAATTCACAGAAGGATTCTAACCATAAATATAACACATATCCTAACCACAAATTTAACCTGAACCATAACCCTAACACTAAACTTAACTCTAACACTTTAACTCAAAATTTAACCCTAAAACAAACCCTAACCCTAAGCCTAACACTGACACTAAACTTAACTCTGACCTGAATTTGAACCTGAACACTAACTCTAAACCATATTTTAAGCCTAAACCTCACTTGAAAGCTAATCTAACTCTTAACCCTTACCTGAATCCAAATTCTGCCCCTAACTCTAAACAAAAATAGAACCATAACTCTAAAACTAGCCCAAACACTAAGCCTAAACCGAAACCTCAATCAAACATTAAAACTAACCCTAATCCTAAACCTGAACATAATCCTAACCTGTAACACTAACGCGCACCATACACTTAACAATAAAGTTAACATTCTACCTAGGCCCTAACATCAACCCTAACCTTTACCCTAAACCCTAACCCTAACACTAAACCTAACCTGAAATCTAACCCTAACATGAACCCAATACCTAAACCAAACCCTAACCCAAAACCCTACATTAAACCTACCACTACCTCTATACCTTACCCTACCTCTAAACCAAAACCTAACACTATACCTAACCTTAACACAAATACTGATCCTAACTGGAACACAAATCCTAAAATGAACACTAAATCTAATCCTAAACCTAACCCTAGCCTTAGACATAAATGGAATGCTAACTGGAATTATAACCCTAATCCAAAAAAATAATCCTAACCATAAATTTAACATAAAACCTAACTGACTCTAACACAAGCTTTAAGACTAAACCTTGATCCTAAATTAACTCTAAACCTAACCAAAACACTAACCAATTTCAAACTTTAACTATAACTATAATACTGTAAACCTAAACCTAACACTAACATTAATTCTAACCCTAATACAAATCCTGACCCTAACACTAAAACCTAATCCTAAAATTTAACCTAATCCCAACCCTAAACATTAACCTTTCCCAAAACCTAACTCGAACCAAAACGTAAATCTAAACACAAACTTAAATCTAACTAGTACCCCAGACTGAAGCCTAACCCTAAAGACAATCCTAACACTAAACCTAATCAGAACAATACCTGTAACCCTAACTTGAATCCTAACCATAAACCTAACACAAAACTGAATTCTAACCCTAAACCTGACATTAAATTTAACTCAAATCTTTCCCTATCATAACCCTAATCCTAACACTAAATTTAACTCTAAGCTTTATCCTAACCCTAACACTATCCTGTCCCTAACCATAAACTTAAGCCAAACCCTAACTCTAATGGTGACCCTAATTCAAACCAAAACCTAACACTAAAATAAACCACAACATTAACCCTAACTCTAGCCATAATAAAAAACCTAACCCTAAACATAACCCTAAAACTAACTCAAACCACAACCCTAACTATAATCCGCACCCCAAATCTAAGCCTACCCTAAATCTAAAGTGAGCCTCTTTGTCTTTATGTACACTTATGGTTTCTTATAGTAGAGAAACAATTCGAGTATGTTAACATACTCTTAAGTGAAATAAACCAGTCACTCATGAGTACACATCAAATTGTTTCACCAATATGAGAAACCATAAGTGTAAATAAGGACAAAAAGGTATAATAGAATTAATGAAAAAGAAGATAATATCCAAATGAGAATAGAAATAGAGAGACAGAAGGAGGAGGAGGAGGAGGAGGAAAGGAAAAAGAAAAGAAAAGAAAAAGAGCTAAGAATGGAAAATGTAAATAAAGCCATTGTAAACAAGGAGGGAGGGGGGTGCAAAGGAGGGGTGCAGAAGGGGGAAACCAAGATATATCATGTACAGGTACAAATTGTACAGCTACAATGAATGTGTTCGTTATATATATTTACAATGTACCAATACATGTTCTTGGTAAATAAATAAAAATAAATTTAAAATAAAAGAAATCTAGGACAAACCTACAGCCAACATCCTATTGAATGGTCAAAAACAGACAGCTTTCACTCTAAAATCAAGAACAAGACACGCATGCCCACTATCACCATGCCTGTTCGATACAGGTCTGGAAATATTAACCAGAGCAATTAGACAAGAGAAAGAAATAAAAGGAATATGGATCGGAAAAGATGAAGTTAAATTATTTTATTTGCAGATGACATGATACTCTACATAGATGATCCCAAAAACTCCACCAAAAGACTCCTAGAATTAATAACTGAATTCAGCAGCACAGCTGGATACAAATCAACACTCAAAAATCAACAGTATCCCTGTACACAAATAACAAACTCACTGAGAAAGAAATTAGGGAAACCACACCTTTCACAATAGTGTCAAGAAAAACAAAATATTTAGGAATCAATCTAACAAAGGAAGAGAAAGACCTACACATTGCCAACTATAGGAATCTGGAAAGGGAGATGGAAGAGAATGTCTGAAAATGGAAAGATACCCCCTGTTCCTGGGCAGGAAGAATGAGTGTAGTGAAAATGGCCATATTGCCAAAACTGATACACAGATTTAATGCATTCACAATCAAAATACTAATAGCATACCTCACCAAATTACATAAAACAATTCTAAAACTCATTTGGAACCAGAAGAGAACCACAATAGCAAGAGCAATTCTGAGTCACAAGGACAAGATAGGAGGCATCAAAATTCCTGCTTTGGAATTATACTATAATGCTCTCCTGATAAAAATGCATGGTATTGGGGGAAAAAAAATCAGGGAGTCAATGGAACAGAATTGAAGATGCAGAAACAACTCCAAGCACACTCAGTTACATCATCTTTGACAAAGGGGCCAAACACCTTCACTGGAAGAAAGATAGTCTCTTTAATAAATGGTGCCGGAAAACTGGTTTTCCACATGCCAAAAATTAAACCTAGACTCCTATCTTTAACCATGTGCTAAACTAAAATTGAAATGGATCAAAGATCTAAATATTAAAACAGAAACACTTAATCTGCAGGAAGATGGAATAAGTAACACTCTAGAAGACACAGGTGTAGGCAAAAACTTTATGAACAAAACCCCAGTCACACAAGAACTATTACAAAGAATCAACAACTTAGATCACATCAAATTAAAAAGCTTTGCACAGCAAAGAAAACACAAAGCTGAGCATAATGGCACATGCCTGTAATGCTAGCACTCAGGAGGCTGAGGCAGAAGGATCACTGCATGTTTGAGGGCAGCCTGGGCTCCACGGTGAGTTCAAGTCCAGACTGAACTGGAAAGTGAGACCCTGTCTAAAAAAAAAAAAAAAAAGCCAACAGAGAGAAGAGATAAGTCACAGACTAGGGAAGATTTTACAAGCTACTCCTCAAACAAAAGACTAACATCTAGAATATATAAAAATCTCAAAAAAAACAAAAATAAACCCAGACCCCCCCCAAATTTAAACACCCAATCCAAAAATGGGTATCTGAAATGGACATTTCTGACATGAAGAAATAAAAACAGCAAATAAATATGTGAAAAAAATGCTCAAAATCACTGCTCAGTTGAGAGAAGAAAATTAAAACAACAGTGAGATTCCATCTCACTCCAGAAATAATGGCTACCATCAGGAAATTAACCAGTAACATTCTCATCAGGCTGTGGGGGAAAAGAAAGCTTTTTCCATTGATGGTGGGAATGCAAAATGGTACAACTACTGTGGAAATCAATATGGAGATTCCTCAAAAAACTAAACCTAGAGGTTCCATTTGTGCCACTTCTTCTCCTTCTAGGTATCCTCCTGGAACAGTTAAAAGTATCATACCGCAATGCAAAACCAGCATGTTTATAGCAGCACAATCGAGACCATAATCTTAAGTGAAATAAATCTGACATGCAATTTAAATATCATATTATTTCTTTTGTGTGAGAAGCCCAAAGGTAAAATAAGGAGCATAGTAGAGGATAGCTATTAAGAAGTAGGAAGAATGTATTCAATTGGGAAGGGGAATAAGAGAGGGTGCACTCATATGCCAACAAATGACTCAAGCTTATCCTTCTATATGGCAGAGTAGTACTCGATTGTATATTAACAGCACATTTTCTGTACCCATTCATCTTTTGATAGGCATCTGTGCTGTTTCTGTGATTTAACTATTGCAATTTGTGCTGCTATAAACACGCTGGTATTGCAGTGTGGTATGATACTGTTGCAAGAGAGAAGTGAAGGAAGAAAAAAGGAAGAATAGTGAATGGAAGGAAAAATGGGAACAAAGCTTTTGTAAATGGGGAGGGAATGAAGAGATGAAAGGAGGGGAGCAGAACGGAAACTTAAAAAATAAGATATATTATGTACGTATCCAAATTCCCTGTGATGACGTGATCAATATGTATGGCAAATATGTACTAAAAAAGCATAAAGTTAAAAAAAAAAAGTAGAGTGCCCACCTCGGCAGCACATATACTAAAACAGTAGAACAAATCTGGGATATCAATAAGACTCCTAACCTGGAGTTCACCCTAGTGAGACATTCAGAACTCTGCAGTCACTTGCTTTTCAACAGACCTGCATACCATAATCTATGCCAAAGTACTATTCCCTATAGAAGCCTGATTTATATGCACTCTGAGAATCAGTATACCTGATAGATAAGCATTACAAAGTACCACCAGATTCTCTTTCCTGTATCTAGTTTACACCCAAAAAGTGAGAGTTCTAGGTATTTTCGGTTACAAATTGGACTTTATATCATATTCTTTCATGCATTTCTATTGGGAATATTGTCCAAGGAATATCTCTGCCTGCAAACTTCATTTAAAACAGCAGAACAAATATGTGATATCAGGTAGATTTCCAAATTAGAGTTCATGCTACAGAGACATTCAGATGCCTACTGCCTCCTGCTTTTCAACAGAGATGCATTGCATGCTGTAGACCAAAGTGCTATTCATTAAGGAGGAAATATATATAATATATAAAAATATATAATATTATGTAAATATATATTATATACTTATAATATATATTATATAAATATATATTATATATAAATAATATATAATATATATATTTGCTCCTCTCTGCAAAAGTACTATTGTCTATGCCAAAGTACTATTCACTATAGAAGCCTGATTTATATGCACTCAGTGGGCACTCTACTGTTTTGTTTTGTTTTTTTAATTTATGCTTTTTTAGTACATATTTGCCATACATATTGATCACATCATCACAGGGAATTTGGATATGTACATAACATATATATATATATATATATTTCCTCCTTATATATATTTATATATATATCCTCCTTAATGAATATATATATACTGAAAATCAGTACTGCCGTTAGGCAGAGATTCCAAAGAGTACAGACAAACTCCATTCCCGATAATTAGTTTATATCAAAACACTGAGACCTCTAGCTATTTGCAGTAACAAACTGCACTTATGCAATATTCTTCCATTCTCTAGAGTGTAGTGGCAGAAGGAAGATCCCAGTCTGAAAACTTCAACTAAAACAGAAGAACAAATCTATCAAAGCAGTTAGAATTCTAACCTACATTTCACGCTAATGAGACATTCGGAACGCTGTTTCCTCCTGCTTTTCAACAGAGCTGCGTAGCACTTGCTAGACCAAAGTGTGAGTCACTATAGATGGTTGATATATATGCACTCTGAAAATCAGTACAGCAGATAGGAAGACATTCCAGAGAGTACAACCAAACTCCCTTCCCTATGTCAAGTTTATACCAAACACTGAGAGCTCTAGCTGTTTGCAGTTACAAACTTCACATTAGGTATATTCTTCCATTCAGCTCTGTTAAGAGTGGTGCATCAAGGAATAATCCAGTCTGCAAGCTTCACTTAAACAGCATTAAAAAATCTGTGGTATCAATTAGGCTTCTAACCTACAGTTCATGAAAGTGAGACATCCAGAGGTCTGCTTCCTCCTGCTTTTCAACAAGGTTGCATAGCACATTGTGGCCCAAAGTGCTACACACTATAGAGGCCTGATACATGTGCACTCTAAAAATCAGTATTACTAATCAGCAGACATTCCAAAGAGTACAGTCAGACTCCCCTCCCTGTGTTTAGTTTACACCCAAACACTAAGAGCTCTAGCTGCTTGCAGTTATAAACTGCACTTTATGACGGGCATCACAGAAGGAAAACAGTTCATGATGTAGTAGGCAGGAAACAACGACCCACAGAAGCAGCAGCAGAGACAGCTTCTTTATGTCCCTTTGTATTCCATTCAGTCTACCCACCTTTTGTATGGTGTCACTCTGAACTGCTAAACCAGTTACTGCACTAATCCACACATCCTTATTTCAAGCATCACACCTTTAAATGTAGCATGACATGCTCCAGATCCAGCCGCCTCCAAAAAGTCCCACCTATGGCCACATGAGGCTTTGAGGGTAAATCTACACACGAGACACAACATCCCACCCTTGGCCTGCAACATACTCATGTGCATCCCTTTATGCAAAAGACACTTATTCCATCTGTAAGAAATGCCAAATTCCTAACAGTTTCAGCATTGCTGAAAATTCCAAGACCAAAGTCTCATCTGTGATTTAATCCAAACTCTTACCTGTGAGCCTTGTACAAACAAAAACAATGTTAAACACTTCCATCATACAATGGCACAAAATAAACTTTTCAATTCCAAATGGTGTGAATAGGGGATACAAAGGAATAGGACCAAAGCAAGCCCAAAGTCCAACAAGGCAAACATTAAGTCCTGTAGTTTCATGCTCAGCATCTGAAGCAGTCTTCAGCAAGATGTAAGCTCCAAAGGGCTTGGGTGGCTCAACGTCTGTGGCACTGCATGTGGTTGCAGCTCTTGCAGCTTCTCTCTTGGGCTGGCTTTGCTCACTCCTTGTAGCTTTCCTCAGATGATCTACATCCTGACATCTCAAACTTCCTGGGGCTTCCTCCTCTCTTGGCTGTAAGGGTCAAGTGCCTGGATTGCAAAGTACTATGAACCTAATCGCGAATAAATTCCCCAGGATGCCATCATTCTGGAAGGTTGGATCTGGGGCTTTCTTCTCAAAGCAGTCTTTCATCACTGCAATTTTGAGGCTGCAAAGCCTGGAGACACGCTAATTCTCATGATATCCTCAATCCATGATTTCCATTATCCCTGTTCCTTCTCATAAGCCAAGTTCTCTTCTGCTCTGTCTTTGCAGACTACAGCTTTACTACAGCTTCCTATCTGGCCAAAACAAAAATGTTTTAAGTCATTCTGCTGGGCTCTTTGTTCATAGATCTGGCTAAAGGCCCCCAACAGTAGTCATGCCACTGCCACTGCTTCAACATTAGACTGTCTTCAAATTTCTTCTGGAAGATTAATTAGACTATCACACTTAGTTTCAGACAAAGTCTCTGAACATGAGCACAATGCAGACAAACTTTTTGTCAAGGCATAACACACATCACCTGGAATCTAACACCCAATGCAGTCCTTCCCGGCAGAAACATCCAGAGTCTGGGCTTTACCAGCATCATTTCTGTCAGCATTCTGGTCTTCTGAGTTCTGAACAGAATTTACCATGAAGTACAACTTAAAGCATTCCAGGGCTACTTCTTCATCTGGCATCTCTAAACCTTTCCAAACTCTTCCCTCATGCCAATTCCAACAGTTCCTAAACTGTATTGTCAGGTATAGTCACAGCAATGGCTACACTTTCATTACCAAAACCTGTCTTGGTTACTTTTTCTCATTGCTCAGACAAAATACCCAACACCCAAAGTTAAAGAAGCAAAGGTTTACTTCAGTTTACAGTTTGTAGAGGTTTCAGTCCATAGTTGGCTGGCTCTAAAGCAGTGTAGCATGGCAGAGGAAAAATAGTCCATGGTGTGGTAGGCAGGAAGTAACAAGCAGCAGGAGCAGCTTCTTTATGTACCTTTTCTATTCCATTCAGGCTGCCTGCCTTTTGGATGGTGTCACTCAGAACTATGCTAAACCAGTCAATGGACTAATCCACACACCCTTTATCCTAGCATCACACCCTTAATCACAGCATCACATAACCTAGATCTAGCCACCTCTGAAGAGCCCCACCAATGGCTGCATGAGGTTTTGGGGGGCATCTATATACAAGCCATAACACAACTCTGACAAAATATTTAAAAGCTTCACATATGGAGTCGCTAAATTCTATACATCTCACAAGTGGTGAATTAGGATAATCAAATGGATCTACACTGCATATTACTTTAAACAGTTCACACCAGGAACTATTAGTATTCCCCAAAGTATCAGGAGAGACCACGGTAACTTTATGTGTCAACACGTCTGAGAGCCAACACCAGCTGATATATAAAGCCATTAAAGAATTTCATCTTTATATGCTGTTTCTTTAGGGCCATTCCTGGTACCAAAATTTGTATCAGTGCTTAGTAAAGAAACATATTTAATGCAAGATATATAAATATATAAGAATTTACAAGATTGGCTTACAATGGACATCCAAAGAGTTAGTTGTAGAAAACTGAAAAAGGGCTTTCTGTGCACTGGAGATCCAAAGGACCCGCTGAAGGTCTGGAGCTCACTGTAGTATCACATGTTATTCCGTATCAAGAGACAGAAAGGTCTGTGATAGAAGGGTGCCAGATAGCTTAAGAGTCTGTGCCAGAAGTCTGAAAAACTGTCCTGAAGCCAGGAGATGAGGTCCAAGGTGAAGGAGAAGACTGGAGTGCCTCCTGAGAAACAGAAGGACGTCTTCATTCTTTGGTTTCCT
Source organism: Hystrix cristata (assembly GCA_004026905.1). NCBI lineage: Eukaryota > Metazoa > Chordata > Mammalia > Rodentia > Hystricidae > Hystrix > Hystrix cristata. The sequence continues at coordinate 29,472 of PVJO010011940.1, read as the reverse complement.
TTTATAGCGTTCAGGCAGAAAGTCCATTGGTTGCTGTCACTCACACCCAGTAAGTACTCACAAATCCCCTCAGCCACACCCAAAACTATGCTGATCCAATTTAGCTGGGTGTTTCTTGCTCAAATTGACAAAATTAAATAACTATCACAGACTACATACAGGGAATGGAGTGTGGATGTGCTCTCTGGAATGTCTACCTATCTGCAATACAGACTTTCAGAGCACATAAATATCAGGCCTCTACAGTGAATAGCAGTTTGGCCTAAATGTGCTATTTAGGGTTGAAAAATGGGAGGCAGCAGAATTCTGAATATCTCACTAGAATATCTAGGTGAGAAGTCTAACTGCTATCACAGATTTTTTTCTCTTCTTTTAAATGAAGTTTGCAGAAACAGATTTTCCTTGGCACTCCCCTACCCATAGAAGAGAATGGGAAAAGAGTGTATCAAGTTTGGTATATAACTATAAACAGCTAGAGTTCTCAGGGTTTGCATGGAGTGTTTGCATGGACCACAGTGTTTGCATGGACCACAGTGTTCTCTGTGCTCACTGGAATGTCTGCCTATCTGCAAAACTAATTTTTTTTTGTTGCACTTTTTTAAATCAAAGTTACAGATTTGGATTTTCCCTGGCAGTCCTCTACCCATAGAACTAAATGGAAGAATAGTGCAAATAGATTAGATACCAGGAATGGAGTGTGGCTGTGTTCTCTGGAAGGTCTGCTATCTGCAATATTGATTGTCACAGTGCATGTATAGCAGAGTTCTATAATGAAGAGCAGTTTCATCTAAAAGTGCTATTCAGCTCTGTTGAAAAGCAGGAGGCATCAGAGTTTTAAAGGTCTCACTACCATGAACTCTAGGTTAGAAGACAAACTGATATCATAGGTTTGTTCTGCTGCTTTAAATGAAGTTGAACACTCAAATTTTCCTTAGACTCTTGTATCCATAGAAAGGGAAGAAAGAATATTGCATAAAGTGTAGTTTGTAACTGCAAACAGCTAGAGCTTTCCATGTTTGGAACTAGACTAGATACGGGGAATGGGGTCTCTCTGTGCTCACTGGAATGTCTGCCTATCTGCAAAACTAATTTTCAGAGGGTATATCTATCTGGCCATTATAGTTAATAGAAGTTTGGCCTACAATGTGCTATTCAGCCCCACTGAAAAGCAGGAGGCTACTCAGTTCTGAACATTTCACTAATGTAAACTCCATGTTAGAACTCCAACTGATATCACAGATTTGTTGTGCTTTTTTAAATGAAAGTTACAGATCTGGATTTTCCTTGGCAGTCCTCTACCCATAGAACTAAATGGAAGAATAGTGCAAAAATTGCAGTTCATAAGTGCAAACAGCTAAAGTATTTGAGTATAGACTAGATACAGGGAAGGGACGTTGACTGTGATCTCAGGAGTGTGTCCCTATCTGCAATACTGATTTTCAATGTGCATTTTAATCAGGTTTCTATAGTGAACAGCAGCTTGGCCTACAGAGTACTATTCATCTCCATCAAAAATCAGGAGGCAGCAGAGTTCTGAATATTCTACTAGCATGAACTCTTGGTTAGAAGATTAACTGATGATATTTTACTGGCAGACATAGGGCAGAGTGACCAGGTAGCTGCTCCTTTCCTGATGGTCTGCCAGTTTATTCTCAGACCATGAGAGGCTAATAAGTTGGGAACTTATTACTGAGTTGGGAACCATTAATATTGGACTCATATACTCAGCTCATGCTTGAGAGGGGATCATGAAACCCACAGGGTCACATCAAGAGTGAGCAGCACCCAGTTCACCAGTGCCTCCATTGCAACTTGGTGACCAGGTGGGGAGCCTCAGGCCTGTAAAGGCCACCTCCGCCAGACCAAAGCCAGCCCACCCAGTTCACCAGCAACTCCATTGCAGCTAGGCAATGGACTGGGAAGCCTCGGGCCTGTGAGGGGCCCCTCCCCCAGACCAGAGTGGGCCCAGGAAACACACCAACAATTCCATTGGAGCTCAGTGGCCTGTGGGGGAGCCTCAGACCTGGGAGTGCTCTCTTCCCCAGACCAGAATAGGTGTGCCCAGTTCACTAGTGCCTCCACTGAGACTTAGCGGTTGGCTAGGGAGCCTCAGGCCTGTAAGGGAACTCTCTCCTGGACCAGAGCTGGCCCACCCAGTTCACCAGCAACTCCATTGCAGCTCAATAGCCTGTTGGGGAGCCTCAGGCCTGAGATTGCTCCCTCTGCTGGACCAAAACAGGCATGCCCAGCTCACCAGCACCAACACTGCAACTCAGCAGCCAGTTGGGGAGCCTCAGGCATGTGAGGGTCCCCTTCCCTGGACCAGAGCCAGCTCACACATTTCACAAGCAACTCCATCGCAGATAGGCAATGGGCTGGGAATACTCGGGGAGGCGAGTCCCAATTGCCCAGTCCCAAGTGAACCCCGGCCACATGCCAGCAACTCCATTGTGGCTTGGCAGCCTGTTGGGGAGTCTCAGGCCTGGGAGTGTGCCCTCCTCTGGACTGGAGCAGACCCTAGCTTCACCAGCGACTCCATCACAGCTCAACAATCCACCTGGGGAGCCTCAGGCCTGTGCATGCCCCCTCACCCAGACCCAAGTGGGCCCATCCAACACAGTGGCAACTCCATCACAGCTCAGCAGTCTGCTGGGGAGCCTTGGACCATCAGTGCTCCCTCGCTCAGACCCGAATAGACATGCCCAACCCACTGGCACCTCCATCACAGCATGGTGGCCTACTGGGGAGCCTCAGGCCTGTGAGTGCAGCTTACTTGGACCGGAGTGGGCCCGCCCAGCCCACTGGCAACTCCATCACAGCTCAACAGCCTGATGGGGAACTTCGGACCTTCACCAATACCAAGTAGAGCCAATCATACCCATGTCACTTAGGAAAGCTCTGGAGATATGAAGGACACAAGGGCCAAAACCCACATATGCCTAGAACACACTATAAGGGCAGACTTTTCCTTGAAAAGCTTTGATACTTGTCTTAATGTAACTTTCCACAAACAAAATATAAAATCAGCAGGGATAACAAACTAGAAGGGGGAAACGTATATCTATATATATATACAAAGAAAGTGACAAGACACAGAAGTAAAACAACCCTAGACCCGCAGCCCATGCAGAACAAATCCAGAGGGCAAGGACATCAAGGAAATCAGAAAACACCCACCAAATTCTCAGAAATTATAGTAGCAGAAGTTAAAAAACAGATAGGCGAGGCTATAGAGAACATCAGACTACAAATAATTACCCAAGTTAAAAAAGAGATGAAAAACATAATGACAGACCTGCTTAGTGAATTCAGAGTAGACACAGGTAAAAACACAGAGGATCTTAGAAAAATGATGTAAAACTTGAACATCCAACTTAGTAAAGAAATGGAACCCATGAAACAGATCCAAACAGATTTTTAAGAAATTAAAAACTTCCTTGAAAGCATACACAGTAGATTAAATTAAAGCGGAGATAGAATCTCAGACCTAGAAGACAGGTTGGCAATTAGTGACAATGAAAAAAACGACACCTAGAGACAATGAAAAATCAGCAGCTGCAAGATGATGCAAAGAAGAACAATATAAGACTGATTGGAGTGAATGAAAAAGCAGGGGACAGTGCAAAAGATCTAAAAAGATTATTTACAGAAGTAATGACAGAAAACTTCCCAAGCATGAGAACAGAACTTGACATACAGATAAGTGAGGAGTATAGAACCTCAATTGCCCATGACCAAAATAAATCTACACCAAGACATATAATAATCAAGATTTCAGAAATTCAACAAAAGAGCAGAATACTGAAAATTGTTAGGAAAAAAAATCACCTACAAAGGAAAACCCATCAGAATCACAGCAGACTTCTCAACACAAACCCTTAAATCAAGAAAAGCATGGAGCAAAATATTTCAAGCCATAAAAGAAAACAATCTGTAACCCAGATTAATGTACCTGCCCAAACTATCTTTCAAATTCATCAAATAAGATACTTCCACGACAAAGAACAACTGAAGAAATTCATGACGTACAAACCACCACTACAAAATATTTTGAAATCCACCCTAGAAAAGGAAAAAGGAAACTATAATTAAAAAGACACTAATAAAAAGAACCCACCAGGTAAGGCAAGTAGGTAAACTCAGGTGAAATACAGAAATAACAACAGAAAAGATCATTGACAAAGATGAGTCAATATATAACAGTTGTAACCATCAATGTAGATGGTCTCAACTCACCAAAGAAATAGACTAGCAGAATGGATCAAGAAACAAGATCCATCAATATGTTGCATACAGGAGGCACATTTAACCCAAAAGGAAATTCATAGACTGAAAATCAAAGGAAGGAAAACAACATTGCATGCAAAGGAATTCAGAAAAAAGCAGGTTAGCTAGCCTATTCTCAGACAAAGTGAACTTCAAACCAAGACTGATCAAGAGAGACAAAAAAGGCCATTACATACTTCTCAAGGGAAAACTTCAAGAGGAAGAAATAACAATCATTAATATTTACACACCAAATATTGGTGCACCTAACTACATAAAATGAATATTAAGGACCATGGAAGATCAAATAAACACTAACACAATTACAATGGGAGACTTCAATACCCCACTGTCACAAATAGACAGATCAACTAGACAAAAAAATTAACAAAGAAATATTGGAACTGAATCAAATCTGTGAAGAAATGAACTTAGCAGATGTCTACAGAGTACTTCACCCTACAATAGCAGAATACACATTCTTCTCAGCTCCACATGGGTCGTTTTCCAAAATAGACCACATACTTGCTCATAAAGTATTCTTAAGTAAATGTAAGGGGATTGAAATTATCCCATCCATACAGTTGGACCATAGTGCAATGAAATTGGAATTTAATGGCACCAGAAACCAAAAAAACCCCACATAAACACATGGAAACTAAATAACACCCTTCTGAACAACAGCTGGGTCACAGAAGAAATTAAAGAAGAAATTAAGCAATTTATACAGTTTAATGATAATGCCAATATAACATACCAGAACATATGGGATACAATGAAAGCAGTGTTACTGGGGAAATTTATCGCATTGAACTCCCACATAAGGAAGACAGGATGAGCTCAAATAAACAACTTAATGTTGAACCTCAAACGTCTAGAAAAAGAAGAACAAATCAAACCCAACACTCATACAAGACAGAAAATTATTAAGACCAGAAATGAAATCAATGCAATTGAGACTAAGAAAACAATACAAAGAATCAACGAATCGAAGAGTTGGTTCTTTGAAAGACTAAACAAAATAGACAAACCCCTAGCCACTCTTATCAAAAAGGGAAAGAAAAGACCCAAATTCATGTAATAAAAAATGAAAGGGGTGAAGTCACAACTGACTCTATGGAAATTCAAAGGATCACTGGCACCAACTTTAAGAAACCTATAATCAAACAAGATGAAAAACACTGAAGAAATGGACAGATTCTTAGAAACATGTGAATTACCAAAACTAAATCAAGAAAAGATAAAAATACTAAATAACCCAATATCAGCCATTGAAATTGAAGAGGCAATGAAAAACGTACCAACAAAGAAAAGTCCAAGTCCTGATGGTTTCACTGCTGAATTCTACAAGATATTCAGAGATGATCCAATACCACTATTCCTCAAACTCTTTAATGAAATTGAAAAGGAAGCAATACTTCCAAAATCATTCCTGGAGGTAAGCATTACTCTGATACTAAAACCAGAAAAGGATCCAACTGAAAAAGAGGACTATAGACCAATTTCCCTAATGAACATAGATGCAAAAATTCTAAACAAGATACTAGAAAACACAATGCAACAAATTATCAGTAAGGTTATACACTACAACCAAATAAGATTCATCACAGGAATGCAGAGATGGTTCAACATACACAAATCAATATATGTAACACACCATATCAACAAAGTCAAAGACAAAAATCACATAATCATCTCAATAGGTGCAGAAAAAACATTTGACAAAATCCAACACCCATTCATGATAAAAACACTACAGAAATTAGGAATAGATGATCTATATCTAAATCTGATAAAAGCCACCTATGACAAACCAATGGCTAACATCACACTAAATGGTCAGAAACTGGAAGCTTTCATATAAAAGTGTGGAACTAGACAAGGGTGCCCACTATCACCACTATTATTCAATATAGTTCTAGAAACATTAGCCAGGGCAATTAGACAAGAGAGAGAAATAGAAGGAATAAAGATAGGAAAGGAAGAATTTAAACTATCATTATTTGTGGATGATATGATACTCTACATAGAAGACCCCAAAAATTCCACTGAAAAACTTCTAGATTTAATAACCACATTCAATTGTGTAGCTGGATACAAAGTCAACACCCAAAAGTCAATAGCATTCCTACATACAAATAATAAACTCACTGAGAAAGAAATAACACAAGATATACTTTTCACAATTGCATCAAAAAAATGAAATATTTAGGAATCTATCTAACAAAGGAAGTAAAAGATCTTTACATCGAAAACTACAGTACTCTGAAAAAGGAAATTGAAAGGGATATCAGAAAATGGAAAGATATGCTGTGTTCCTGGATAGGAAGAACCAACATAGTGAAAATGGCCATACTTCCTAAATTACTATACAGATTTAATGCAATTCCAATCAAAATACCATTAAAATACTTCACAAAATTAGAAAGGACAATCATGAAATTCATCTGGAAACAGAAGAGACCAAGAATAGCAAAAACAATCCTGGGCAACAGGAGCAAGGCAGGGAGCATCACAATCCATGACCTGAAACTATACTATAAAGCTACTGTAATAAAAACAGCATGGTACTGGCAAAAAGTTAGACCCAAGGATCAATGGAACAGATTAGAAGATGCAGAAACAACTGCAAACACACTCAAATACCTCATCTTTAACAAAGGAGCCAAAACCCCTCACTGGAAGAAAGATAGCCTCTTTAACAAACAGTGCTGGGAAAATTGGCTTGCCACATGCCGAAAACTAAAACTAGATACATGTCTCTCACCATGCACTAAACTGAGATCGAAGTGGGTCAAAGATCTAAACATTAAAACAGAAACACTAAATCCATTAGAGAATAAAACAGGAGGAACTCTCGAAGACATAGGGGTAGGAAAAGAATTTATGAACAGAACCCAGACTGCACGGGAAGTAACACAAAGAATCAGTGCTTAGGACCACATCCTATTAAAAGGCTTTTGTACAGCAAAAGAAATCACCAATAGAGTGGGGTGAAAACCCACAGACTGGGAAATATTTTTTGCCACCTGTCCCTCAGACAAAGGTCTAACATCTAGAATATATATCTAGAACTCTTTCCTCACAATCCTATTTTTTAAAGCTTATTTGTTTTGAATTACAGAGAGGAGAAATAAATGGTGGGGGCTGGCCCAGCGGTCTGTAAGGAACACAGCCAAGTACCCTGAGTCTAAGCAGGCATTCTGGAGGAGGAAGACTCTCCTGCCCAGGACCAGCTGTGAGACTTCTATGCAATGCATTTCTGTTCCCAATTTCAAAGATTACAACAACCTATTTGACCAACCTGGAAGCAGATGCTCTTTTCAAGCTTTGTGAGCTGAGATTTATCAACGGTCTGCTATGTGCCAGGCATCATGCCTAAATCTGTCACTTTATTCACATGTGTGTACACTCACATCCATCTTGATGCAAAAAGCAGCCTCTGATTAACAAAAAGCAATGTTGAACTTGTTTCTTTTGTGGGAACAAATGTCTACATTTACCATCTACAGATGAGCCTAACATTTCAAGTTTATCTTTTGTTTTTCTTGACGTCAATGCCCTTATTAAATAAAAAATGAAATTTTAGAAATTGTTCAGAGAGAATATAATTTTAACCTTGGAGAAGCCTTTGCAATTCCATTCCCTAGGAGAGACTGTGGCCAGTCCACCCCTTTAGTAGCCAGTTCTCAGGATACCACCTAATTAACTACCTCTGCCATCTCTGCCAAACCTGTGACTCTTCTGTCTATTTCACACTTTGAAGGATGCTTTATCACTTCTTGAAGATATTCTCTAGGATGCCTTCTGGGAATGATAAATGCAACTAAATTATAGTTTTAGATTTTACCACAAAGACCTAAAAGAAAAACAATTGAATTAACTAGATTATTGGAAAAAAACAAGGGCATTGAACAAGATTTAAAGGGAAAATTAAGACAGGCTACTGAGAAAGAGCAGTACTTCTAGGTACATATTATGGCCTTGTGAATAGATAATCCCGCATTAAAAAAAAAAAAAAACTAAGAAATCTCCATCATCCTTTTCTAGTGTCCTGGCTTCCTTATTGGACACAGTTCTCCCCACTCCCCTTAAACTTTCTTTGCTATTGGGATTGAATACATGTATTTCAGGGTCAGGCAGGTCAGTACACAACCCTCCTTTCAAGTATATACTAGCTCTTGAGTGAGAGGTATGAACTAACTCACACAAATCTAGGCACAGAGCAGGTACTCAAGAACCATAGTTAATAGACTTATTGTGTCATTAACAATAGAAGGGGCTTGTAAAGATAATTTAATAGTACCGAAGAGTGAAGATAGATGAGGTGAGACTACTGCCTCAGGTGATTAGAAGTCTGGTTAGGAATTCAACAGAGTCCACCAGTCAGTTCCTGGTTGGTGAGGGAGAAGATCACATAGCTCCACCACTGAGGACTCTCACAGGTACCCACCATCATGATCAAGACAGCAAACTGACCCTGTAGCCCCTTTCTGGGCTGCCTACTGGTGAACCTGGATTGCTAGAATGCACTCACATGTAAGCTGAGCTAAGCAGGGAGGTCCCTACAGTTCTGGATTCCATAATGCTAGGGTACTCTGGAAAACAAGAGGAAATATCTCACCCAGCATCAGGATCATTCCGATGTCTTGTATTTTACAAGTATTTGCTCTTAACTCTGGCAAAGGATGTGGCTGGGGCCTGGCATGAGCAGGCCTGGCTTCTCACCCTGGTCCTGGCCTCATATCTGGGAACCTTAGGTCCCCCAGCTTCTCGGAGCCTCAGTTTCCTTACCTGTATCGACTTGAATGATCATATGTCTTTAGAAAGTCATTGAAAGGATTAAATCATATAATGAGTGTAGAGTACCTAAACAAGCACTAGTCCATAGAAATTGACCAACAAATGTTACTTTGCTCTCATGATTTTGGTCTCAATAAATCCCTTTGTAGAGCAATTCTCGTATGAAGGACCCTTCATCCCTGATATAGCCATACCTGCTTCTTAATACATGAAATCTTTCCAGAAGACAAAGCTTTTTTACTACAATCAAATATAAAGTATAGAATCCTTCAGTGCAGAGGGAGGTTACATGAATCTGAGAGCCAGTTGAGGAGGGACAATGGTGTGGTTAGAGAAGCCAGAAAGAACAAGATCCCCATGTCACAGGCCAACATGGATCCTTGCCTCAGTGATAATTGAAATAAAACTGAGGCAACAACATGAATTTTTTAGGCAAAAGCTTTAATCGGAAAATGAGAAGGGACTTCAGCATGGGGAGCTGAAGGGGATACAACACAGGTGGAGAGCAGGCTGGGAAGAGTATAAACTTCAAAGGGGTGCTGAGCAGGGCTAGGATCTGGCAGATCATTATCTTAATTTTGGTCCCACAGCCTCTGGAGAAGTACTTATGGCTTGAAGGACAATACAGTTCCCATGAGATGACCAATCTTGCTGAGCAATGAGAAGTCATAGTTCTTTGGAGACCACTGGAATCCAAAGTGACTGCAGGTTTAAGACAGTGCTGGAGAGTTCTAGGTGCCCATTCCAGGAAGTAAACCCTAGTAGTTGATTGCCCATATAAATATCTTATCTTTGTGTTCTTAGTGTTGAAAGGGGATGACATAAGGTAAGAAAATATGGGGCTAATAAACCTTGTATTACCACTTTTGAAAAGGTACACATCTACACTACAGAGGTGGGCAGGAATCTAACCCATGGTTTTAAAGCAATAAGGAACACAGTTATAAAACGAAGGCAGAGATACCTTGCTTTATCCTGCTTTTAGTTACTCATTGGGCATTTGTAGAGCCAAGTGAAGAATCAATGTTTCTAGGTGAAAGAAGATTTTATATGATTCCACTCATATGGGATATCTAGAATAGGCAAATTTATAGAGACATAATATAGAATGACAGTCACCAGAAGGGGAAGGGGAGGAAATGCAACCAGCCAAACCCAAACTCCACAAAACAAATGACCAGTATCTTCAACATAGAAAAACCAATAACCATAAGAGGTAAAGAAAACTTATAGAATAAAAGAGACTTAAGACATTCTAATGAATTGAAATATGTGAAATCTTGCTTGGGTCTCACTTTAAAACAAACAAGCAAGGAGTAATACAAAACCCAAAAAGTCTATGAGGTAGTTTGTGAAATCTACCACAAAATGATTAGCAGATGATGTTAAGGAGCTAATATTAATTTATAGGCATGAAAATGGTAAAGTAATACGTTTAAGTTTCCCTATCTTTAAGAGATGCATAATGAAAAATTTACAAATAAACTAATATGCTATTGATTAGCTTCAAAATAAAATAAGTTGGGAGGGGGGAGTGGGCAGAGGCATAGATACAACAAGATTAGACAAGAGTTATTATTGAGGCTGGGTGGGGTGTGTGTGTGTGTGTGTGTGTGTGTGTGTGTGTGTGTGTGATCATTCTAATAACACTTCTGGTACTGTCGTTTGAACTTCTCTCTAATAAGTTTGTGATCAATGAAGGGACAGCTGAGTTTCTTTTTTCATGTTTTTCCCTTTCTTCTTTTGCCAACGATCCTCAGGTCTGTCTTTTTGCCAGTACCATGCTGTCTTTAATACTGTAGCTTTATAGTATAGTTTTAGGTCAGGAACTGTGATGCCCCCTGCTTTTCCCCTGTTGCTTAGGATCGTTTTTGCTATTCTCTTGTGGCTCCATATGAAATTCATCATTGTCCTTTCTAATTCTTTGAAGTATGTTAGTGGTATCTTGGTTGGAATTGCATTGAATCTGTATAGTAGTTTAGGAAGTATAGCCATCTTCACGATGTTGGTTCTTCCTACCCAGGAGCATGGGATGTCTTTCCATTTTTTGATATCCTTTTCAATTTCCTTTTTTAGACTGCTGTAGTTTTTGATGTAAAGATCTTTTACATCCTTTGTTAGATAGATTCCTAAGTATTTTATTTTTTTGTGTGCAATTGTGAAAGGTATATCTTTTGTTATTTCTTTTTCGGTGGGTGTATTGTTTGTGTATAGGAATGCTATTGACTTTTGGATGTTGACTTTGTATCCAGCAACGCGACTGAATTTGGTTATTAAATCCAGCAGTTTTTTGGTAGAGTTTTTTGGGTCTTCTATGTAGAGTATCATTTCATCCACAAATAGTGAAAGTTTCACTTCTTCCTTTCCTATTTTTATTCCTTGTATTTCTTTCTCTTGTCTAATTGTTCTGGCTAATGTTTCTAGAACTATGTTGAATAATAGTGGTGACAGTGGGCAACCTTGTCTTGTTCCAGATTTTAGTGTGAAAGCTTCTAATTTCTCACCATTTAGTGTAATGTTGGCCGTTGGTTTGTCATATATGGCTTTTATCAGATTTAGATATACACCATCTATTCCAAATTTCTGTAATGTTTTTATCATGAGTGGGTGTTGGATTTTGTCAAATGCTTTTTCTGCATCTATTGAGATGATCATATGATTTTTGTCTTTAACTTTGTTGATATGTTGTGTTACCTATATTGATTTGCGTATGTTGAACCATCCCTGCATCCCTGGGATGAATCCTACTTGGTCGTGGTGTCTAATCTTCTTGATAATTCGTTGTATTCTGTTGGCCAGAATCTTGTTGAGAATTTTCACCTCTATGTTCATTAGGGAGATTGGCCTGTAGTTCTCTTTTTCAGTTGGGTCCTTTTCTGGTTTTAGTATCAGGGTAATGCTTGCTTCCAGGAATGATTTTGGAAGTACTGCTTCCTTTTCAATTTCATTAAAGAGTTTGAGGAATAGTGGTATTAGATCATCTCTGGATATCTTGTAGAATTCAGCTGTGAAGCCATCAGGACCTGGGCTTTTCTTTGTTGGTAGGTTTTTGATTACCTCTTCAATTTCAATGGCTGATATTGGTTTATTAAGAGTTTGTATCTCTTCTTGGTTTAGTTTTGGTAATTTGTATGTTTCTAGGAATCTGTCCATTTCTTCCATGTTTTCCATCTTGTTTGAGTATAAGTT